>PNEQ01059479.1:0-10371 GCA_003012365.1 Medauroidea extradentata
CAAGTTGTGGTGTTTGTTCTGGCATACAACATTCCTTCCTCAAGTCTGTATATGCATCTAGCACTACCTGTAGACTTGCAAGTTGTGATGTTTGTTCTGGCATACAACATTCCTTCCTCAAGTCTGAATATGCATCTAGCACTACCTGTAGACTGGCAAGTTGTGATGTTTGTTCTGGCATACAACATTCCTTCCTCAAGTCTGAATATGCGTCTAGCACTACCTGTAGACTGGCAAGTTGTGGTGTTTTTCTGGCATACAACATTCCTTCGTCAAGTCTGTATATGCATCTAGCAGTCTCTCTCTAGACTGGTAAGTTGTGGTGTTTGTTCTGGAGTACATCATTCCTTCCTAAATGTTCTTTCATGGTTTTCAAAATTTAGTAGAAATTATTTATTTCATAATTTATACCGTAAAACTTCTTTGTTCTGTTAGTTCGTACCAACGGTTTGTCTTCAGAGTTCGTCAAAGTTTTAGTGATACCCGAGGCAAAATTGTCTCTAGCTTCCAGTCTATGAATCCCCAAGTGTTCTTCACCTATTAACTATTTTAGTGTCTAGGTTTTGTCGTTTTTTCTAATTGGTACCTAAGATGTAAGTTAAGTAACATTTGTACTTTTGAATGTAAATGCACACACATGTCTTAACCATCTTGTGTAGTGTGTTTTTGCATTTATCTTTATGTCAGAGTTTTGCTAGAATACTTGTTTTATTGCGGAGAACAGTTAGTGTTTTTTCGATGCCTTGGCAAGCTGCACAAATGTGCTGCCAATACAAGCCTCCTGCTTCACGTTTGCTCTCTGCTTTCTCAGTGGGTCATACCAGTCATCCGAGCACGCTGCAGCAAAGTACAACATGGTCGTCAACACTGTGCATTGAGATACTAGTGTTTGTGTTTTACAAGCTAAGGACGTAAAGCTCGTAGCTACTGTCTGTTATCATTTAGAAGTTTTGTCCTAGTGGAATGTGAATGAAAATAATTTAACTGTGCAGATAACAATGTGTTCCCAACTATCCACTAGGTCACATGCATATGTGGATTACATATTATTTTAATTTGTGTGATATTTAACAATAAACTATTTTTATTTATATATTTCAGGTTTTCTTTTGTTTCTTTACAGTTTATTTAGTAGATAATGTACACAAATAAGTGGTTTAACTGTAAGTATAATACCACTTAGTCATAGATAGATATGATCTCGTCTACAACGAGTTCCGATGGCTGTAACATTTGGCTTAATGCAGCTTCCTCCACGTACCGGCCTGATTTTACTTGCGTGTGTACATGTCTTAGCAACTCCGAGAGAAGTTAAACGACTATCGACTATCTCTTCAGCACTCGAGCTAACCAGCTGACTAAATGTGCTGGAAGTCTAATATAGATTGAACTTTGAGCGAATATGCTTCGTCATTCTACTTTCCACTGTGTTCCATCCAGCACTTTGTCATGAATGTGTAGTGTTAGCTCATTATAAAATATCGGTCACATTACTTTCCTTAAACAGTAATTAGGTACATTCAGCAGTATGAAGCAGCGTTATCTCTCCTTCCCTTCCCTATTTCATGATGTGTGAGACACAAGGCCAGGTTCTACTTATAGTTGTTAGTCAACTTTTTATTCTTTACAGGTAGTTACAGTTTATTTCATAGAACTCTGTACTCGAACCTTTAGCAGGCACTGTAGTATAACGAGTCTGCGCAGCACTTTACTGATACAAAATTACGTTTCAATAAAATTCTACAGACTTCTGTCTCGTTTAACTTGATTTGATGTATGTAGGTGCCCAGATTGTTGAGCGTCATACAGATAATACAATGATTTATTGTTGTGATACATGATTGGTAACTGTACTTGCAAATTATGATAGTTGTTGAATTACCAGTTGATGTTTGTTCCAGATTCAGCTCAGAATGGCACCAAAGTATAAGCTGATCTATTTCCCAGTGAAGGCTCTAGGTGAACCAATCCGCTTGTTGCTGTCATACGGCAAACAGGATTTTGAGGACTATCGCTTCGAAAGTGAACAATGGCCATCCATCAAACCATGTAAGTTGAGCTCTGATGTATTATCAGCGCTTCTCGAATTAACTTGCTAATTGTTTTTATCTGCCGGTTTTACTTTTAATCTATTTATTGTCTTTTATAATTACAAAATATAGTTTAAAATTATTTTCTCATTACATTTTGAGTAAAATATGGTTCTAACTATACAGTGTAGATTTCTCGATTTTGACATTTCTGGATGCTTGGGATTAATATTGTGATGGTGGAAATTTTCAATGTTTACTTTTTTAAGAGAGTCCTGTTTTTTTCTTCGGACATGTTGCATAATTTTATGTTTTACGTCTTTGTGTAGAGTTATCGGGTTAACTTGTTAAATTTGTTTTATCTCGAATCAGATGGAGGATATTTTCGTGGTGTCATGGCGGGATTAAATTGATGGTAGTTAGGTTTTTTGTTAGATTTCTTTTGGTTTGTTATATTAGGCCCTTAAGTCAGTGTGACGTTATTCCCTTTTGGGATTAAGCTGAACCCAGTGCCTGGCCGTGCTGTGTTGTGTTGTGCGGGCCGGCTCTCGGCAGAGCTGCCTAGCTGCAGTTGTATGTGCCTTGTAGCGTGGGAGGTCTGTCGGGACGGTATCTGCTGCGGCATGATATTGGACGTGCTTGGGCTGGGGTTCTGTACAGTGAAGTTTCTTTCTACAGCTTACTGCGTAGCATGCTACCGGGCGGCGGAGGAGAGTTGCTTGGCTGTAGTTTAGAGTGTAGGTTTTGCTGACATGCGGTAGCAGCAGCATCATGCGGGTGGCACGAGCCACGTGGACAAAGTGGCATGATCACGCAGCGCGCGTTGATTGGGCGCTATTGTGCTGACGGTCACGGGGGCGGCTAACGACGATCGTGGTAGTGTCCTGGTCGTCAAAGCTTTTTGTTCAGAGTCTTTGGCGAGGACAGTCGTAACTGTTCTTGAGACGTCGTCAACGAGGACATATGTAGTTTTTTGATACACGTTTTTACTTATAGTTTTTCTTGAAGAGGCTGTCGGAGGGGCCAGAGACGACCCCCGAAATGGAACTTCGTTAGGCTGAGTATAGCCATGTAGTTCTTAACTTCCCTCTTTTTGTATTAAGTTAGTTTTTAACTTGCAAACCACACTTCAACACACCCCTGACGTATTGTTGTTAAAGAGTTTCTTTTAACTTAATTAGAGTTACGTTTCAAAAGTATGTTTTAGAGGCCGTGTCCTTTGTAAAGACCTGTAAGCATTAGTGCAGATGCTTTTTAGAGAGCAAGTAAATTTTTATGGTCGACTGAAAAGGTAATTCAGATGATTTTGCTAAAGACGTTTTAAATCTTTTGTTGACGTAGATTTAGATGTTAATTTTTGTTGTAATCAGACGGATTTTAAATAGTTTTGCTGCTCATGGTGTGAATTTTTAAGTTACCTTGTCTACATCTTAATACTATTCGTAGTTGGACACGAGGCTTTAGTTTTGATTGGTTTGGTTAATTAAACAAAATCTGAAGCCTACGATCTTTATTATAAAAGTTTATAAAAGTGTTTAAATTTTCTAATTTGTTAATTAAACATGTTGTGCGAACCGAAGAAGGTTACAGTTTATTTATTTACAATTTCTAGTATAAGCTCTCCCTTTCTCTCTAGTCATAAGAGTATTAGCTTCTCTTTATGTTTTCGAAGATATCAGTAAATATTTAAAAGTTTTCAAACCTGGTAAATTTTAGAGTACCGCCCTTGGTACAAATACATAGTGAGAACATTGCATTCTTATTTTATATTTATTTATCTATCTTCTTTTCTTTCTCTTACTTATTTTTGTAACGACCGCATTCCCAAAATGATTTCTGGTTCTCTTGTATCGCCGTAGCGAGTAAAAAGTTGCTCTACCATGTTTAGAGGAGGATTGATGCACATAAAACAGAATATTCTAGTATGCTAGAAGTAACTAAGGTAAGTGACCTAAGAGCATGGCTCCCTTTCCCGCCATGCATTTGGTCTTAAATAGTCATCGTATAAATTACTGTCCAGGTGGTGGAGAAGCCCCCTTATGTCGAGATTCTACGTGTCGTCGTCCTCCTGTCCCATAAAGTTGTGAAAGTGGAATTCTCAGCCCCTCCTCCTCCTCCTGAACTTCTACCGCGTTCTATGCACCTTTTTAACAATATGTTCAAAGATGGGAGCAGCTGTTTATGGTCGACAGCATACAGATGTAATATTCTCAATAGGAAGAGAAACATACAAAGTTATACATAATACAGTGTTATGCTGAGAAGCCCTCTGAATATACTTTCATTGATCTAGTCATGTGGTTAAGCCACTTTTCACTCTAGAGTTGTCTGTGATCTCTCAGTGTCACAATTGCCATAGAATGCTCCGAACAAGAACCTGAAAGTGTCTCATGTATTTGGTTCTGGACTTGTGTAAACTAATATACACTAGCAACTACGTGCTGATGTCATAACATTCTGGCCCTCGATCTCCCTCCGTTGTTGGCTCAGCACAGTTATCAATCACTATGCTAAGAGAGAAATGTGTGTAACTAGCTGCCGAGAGGGTTCTACTGCCCCTTGTCTTTTATATGTGCAACAAACATCAACTGCCAACTATGAAATATTCTCCAAGCATATTTTGCCCTGTATATTACATTATTTAATTTTGTCTCTCAGAGGACCATGTTTGTTTTACAGATTTTGTAAATGGGTCATTCCATGTCAAATCAACAGATCTCCAGAAATAATCAGTGAGTTTCTTTAGTAAATTTTTTTTACTGAATTTTACTTATAGTATTAAATACTGATTCCCAAAATTTCAGAGGGATTAGTTGAATATTAGCTGAAATATAAATTTTTTTTGACCAGTCAGAAAAACATTGTTTCAAAAAGCCATTTTCAAAACCTTTATTTTGTAGAAACTAATCAATACACAACCTTGATAATAACAATTCTAATAGTCTTTTTACTAGGAATCCAAATTTACCCTGCGAATAATGCTGGGCGCAACCACTGCATGTAGTAACTCTGTAAAGTAGGCAGACAAAATGGAGTGTGTTGGAAATGTGTATAATCCAAAATTATTTGCACATATGGTACTAAAAAGTTTTATTTGTTTGTTTTATATTTTTTTCTTAAATATATACACCACTACTAAAAAATAAAAATATGCGTACGTAGTACATATGTTAAAATACATTTTAATTTTTTTTTTTCAAACTCCATATTTAGGTTAAAACTGCTAAAATTGGCTGTAAAATCTGATGAGTAATATGGCTTCCAAAATTGTTTTTACATGATCCCTACTTTGTTGTGTAATGTATACTGAAAAGGCATCTTGTTATGCAGATGCACAAAATAATTACAGAATATTTTCTAAGTGTATATTTTAGACTATTTGATATATTGCCTTTTGAATCTGTATTGAAACTTTCATTTCAAAGAAACTTATAACTTTTTAGTAGCAATAATTATATTTCTTTCAGTGTGGTGTGTTTGTTTAGGATTCCAAAGTGTTGTGCAAATACAGTTGAACTTGACCAATTTTTTATTATATTTTTGCAAATGTGGTAATTTTGAATCATATGTTGGAAGTTATGCAAATTTTAATAATTAGGTTTTTCTTCTATACATTTTATAAAGTAGGCTACATAAAAATATAGAATAATATAAACATGTAACTACAACCTTAATATAGCTTCTTTTTCTTAAACCCAAGTTTTGCTTGAGTCATGCAAAATTGACTATTTTGAGCAAATATAAAATAAAAAGTTAAAAGCATATATCACAACAGTATTTTTTGTACATTAATTGTACTGTTACGTAAAGTAAATTGAAAGATCATCATGATAGTAATAGAAAAATTTTATAGCTCTAAAATTTTACGTAACCTGTAAAAAGTTGTTATGTTGTATCAGCAAGCATATTATGACTTCCGGAAGCAATCACATACCCTTATTATTTTTCTAAGGTTTCTTTACTGCCTTCCTGTGTCTGTTGTAGGGTCAGGTATTGTCATCAAAACATACCTCATCCTTACTTGGTTGTCCTGAGAAAACTCTTGAAGGACCTGCTGGTCTTATAGTCATCATTCTGCTGAGGAACACACTGAACAACATGACCAAGATACCCTTTGCCTAACGTGATATGTCGTCAGTGCCTCTTACTAGACCAAGCAGATTGATTGCATTGTTGCCTGCCATTGTGTCTTTGCTACTTTGTACGTTGATGATGCCTACTGTGGTCTAGATCCCACCCATAATGTACTAGGTGATATTGCCTAACATGATATGTTGTCAGTTCCTCTTACTAGACCAAGAGAATGGATTTCAATGTTCCCTACCAGTGTGTCGTTGCTGCTTTGTACCTCGATGATGCCTACTGTGTTCTAAATGCCACACATAATGTACCAGGATACATTGCCTAAAGTCATATGTCGTCAGTGCCTCTTACTAGACCAAGCAGATTGATTGCATTGTTGCCTGCCATTGTGTCGTTGCTACTTTGTACGTTGATGATGCCTACTGTGGTCTAGATCCCACCCATAATGTACTAGGTGATATTGCCTAACATGATATGTTGTCAGTGCCTCTTACTAGACCAAGAGAATGGATTTCAATATTCCCTACCAGTGTGTCGTTGCTGCTTTGTACCTCGATGATGCCTACTGTGTTCTAGATGCCACACATAATGTACCAGGATACATTGCCTAAAGTCATATGTCGTCAGTGCCTCTTACTAGACCAAGCAGATTGATAGCATTGTTGCCTGCCATTGTGTCGTTGCTACTTTGTACGTTGATGATGCCTACTGTGGTCTAGATCCCACCCATAATGTACTAGGTGATATTGCCTAACATGATATGTTGTCAGTGCCTCTTACTAGACCAAGAGAATGGATTTCAATGTTCCCTACCAGTGTGTCGTTGCTACTTTGTAGTCCATGAAGCCTACTGTGTTGTAGATGCCACACATAATGTACAAGGATACATTGCCTAAAGTCATATGTTGTCAGTGCCTCTTACTAGACCAAGAGAATGGATTTCAATGTTCCCTACCAGTTTGTCGTTGCTGCTTTGTAGTCCATGAAGCCTACTGTGTTCTAGATGCCACACATAATGTACCAGGATACATTGCCTAAAGTCATATGTCGTCAGTGCCTCTTACTAGACCAAGCAGATTGATTGCATTGTTGCCTGCCATTGTGTCTTTGCTACTTTGTACCTCGATGATGCCTACTGTGTTCTAGATGCCACCCATAATGTACTAGGTGATATATCCTAAAATGATATGTTGTCAGTGCCTCTTACTGGACCATGAGAATGGATTTCAATGTTCCCTACCAATGTGTCGTTGCTGCTTTGTAGTCCATGAAGCCTACTGTGTTGTAGATGCCACACATAATGTACAAGGATACATTGCCTAAAGTCATATGTCGTCAGTGCCTCTTATTAGACCAAGCAGATTGATTTCATTGTTGCCTGCCATTGTGTCGTTGCTAATTTGTACGTTGATGATGCCTACTGTGGTCTAGATCTCACCCATAATGTACTAGGTGATATTGCCTAACATGATATGTTGTCAGTGCCTCTTACTAGACCAAGAGAATGGATTTCAATATTCCCTACCAGTGTGTCGTTGCTGCTTTGTACCTCGATGATGCCTACTGTGTTCTAAATGCCACACATAATGTACCAGGATACATTGCCTAAAGTCATATGTCGTCAGTGCCTCTTACTAGACCAAGCAGATTGATAGCATTGTTGCCTGCCATTGTGTCGTTGCTACTTTGTACCTCGATGATGCCTACTGTGGTCTAGATCCCACCCATAATGTACTAGGTGATATATCCTAACATGATATGTTGTCAGTGCCTCTTACTGGACCATGAGAATGGATTTCAATGTTCCCTACCAATGTGTCGTTGCTGCTTTGTAGTCCATGAAGCCTACTGTGTTGTAGATGCCACACATAATGTACAAGGATGCATTGCCTAAAGTCATATGTCGTCAGTGCCTCTTATTAGACCAAGCAGATTGATTGCATTGTTGCCTGCCATTGTGTCGTTGCTACTTTGTACGTTGATGATGCCTACTGTGGTCTAGATCCCACCCATAATGTACTAGGTGATATTGCCTAACATGATATGTTGTCAGTTCCTCTTACTAGACCAAGAGAATGGATTTCAATGTTCCCTACCAGTTTGTCGTTGCTGCTTTGTAGTCCATGAAGCCTACTGTGTTCTAGATGCCACACATAATGTACCAGGATACATTGCCTAAAGTCATATGTCGTCAGTGCCTCTTACTAGACCAAGCAGATTGATTGCATTGTTGCCTGACAGTGTGTCGTTGCTACTTTGTACGTTGATGACGCCTACTGTGGTCTAGGTCCCACCCATAATGTACTAGGTGATATTGCCTAACATGATATGTTGTCAGTGCCTCTTACTAGACCAAGAAAATGGATTTCAATGTTCCCTACCAGTTTGTCGTTGCTGCTTTGTAGTCCATGAAGCCTACTGTATTGTAGATGCCACACATAATGGACCAGGATACATTGCCTAAAGTCATATGTCGTCAGTGCCTCTTACTAGACCAAGCAGATTGATTGCATTGCTTCCTGCCATTGTGTCGTTGCTACTTTGTACGTTGATGACGCCTACTGTGGTCTAGATCCCACCCATAATGTACTAGGTGATATTGTCTAACATGATATGTGGTCAGTGCCTCTTACTAGACCAAGAGAATGGATTTCAATGTTCCCTACCAGTGTGTCGTTGCTGCTTTGTACCTCGATGATGCCTACTGTGTTCTAGATGCCACAGATAATGTACCAGGGTACATTGCCTAATGTGATATGTTGTCAGTGCCTCTTACTAGACCAAGCAGATTGATTACAATGTTGCCTACCAGTGTGTCGTTGCTACTTTGTACGTCGATGACACTTACTGTGTTCTAGATGCCACCCATAATGTACTAGGTGACATTGCCTAACATGATATGTTGTCAGTGCCTCTTACTAGACCAAGAGAATGGATTTCAATGTTCCCTACCAGTGTGTCGTTGCTGCTTTGTAACTCGATGATGCCTACTGTGTTCTAGATGCCACAGATAATGTACCAGGGTACATTGCCTAATGTGATATGTTGTCAGTGCCTCTTACTAGACCAAGCAGATTGATTACAATGTTCCCTACCAGTGTGTCGTTGCTACTTTGTACGTCGATGACACTTACTGTGTTCTAGATGCCACCCATAATGTACTAGGTGACATTGCCTAACATGATATGTTGTCAGTGCCTCTTACTAGACCAGGAGAATGGATTTCAATGTTCCCTACCAGTGTGTCGTTGCTGCTTTGTACCTCGATGATGCCTACTGTGTTCTAGATGCCACAGATAATGTACCAGGGTACATTGCTTAACGTGATATGTTGTCAGTGACTCTTACTAGACCAAGATAATTGATTACAATGTTGCCTGCTAGTGTGTTGTTGATACTTTGTACATTATTGACGCCTACTGTATTCTAGATACCACCCATAATGTACCAGGGTACGTTGCCTAATGTCATATGTCGTCAGTGACTCTTACTAGACCAAGCAGATTGATTGCATTGTTGTCTGCCAATGTGTCGTTTCTACTTTGTACGTCGATGATGCCTACTGTGTTCTAGATGCCACCCATAATGTACCAGGGTACAATGCCTAATGTGATAATGTCGTCAGTCCTTCTTACTAGACTAAGCGGATTGATTGCATTGTTGCTTGCCAATGTGCCGTTGCTACTTTGTACGTCGATGATGCCTACTGTATTCTAGATGCCACCCATAATGTACCAGGGGACATTGCATAACGTGATATGTTGTCTTTGCCTCTTACTAGACCAAGAGAATTGATTACATTGTTTATTACCATTGTGCCGTTGCTGATTTGTACGTCGATGACGCCTACTGTATTCTAGATGCCACCCATAATGTACTAGGTGACATTGCCTAATATCATATGTTGTCAGTGCCTCTTACTAGACCAAGCGGATTGATTGCATTGTTGCCTGCCAGTGAGTCATTGCTACTTTGTACGTTTATGATGCCTACTGTGTTCTAGATGCCACACATAATGTACTAGGATACATTGCCTAGAGTCATATGTCGTCAGAGCCTCTTACTAGACCAAGCAGATTGATTGCATTGTTGCCTGCCAGTGTGTAGTTGCTACTTTGTACTTTGATGACGCCTACTGTGTTTTAGATTTCACCCATAATGTACTAGGTGACATTGCCTATATGATATGTTGTCAGTGCCTCTTAATTTGACCTAGAGAATTAATTACAATGTTTCCTACCGGTGTGGCGTTTCTACA
>PNEQ01059479.1:10471-22903 GCA_003012365.1 Medauroidea extradentata
ACTCTTACTAGACCAAGATAATTGATAACAATGTGTCCTATCAGTGTGTCGTTGCTGCTTTGTACATCAGTGACTCCTACTGTGTTCTAGATGCCACCCATTATGTACTTGGGGACATTGCCTAACATGATATGTTGTCAGTGACTCTTACTAGACCAAGATAATTGATAACAATGTGTCCTATCAGTGTGTCGTTGCTACATTGTACATCAGTGACTCCTACTGTGTTCTAGATGCCACCCATTATGTACTTGGGGACATTGCCTAACATGATATGTTGTCAGTGACTCTTACTAGACCAAGATAATTGATAACAATGTGTCCTATCAGTGTGTCGTTGCTGCTTTGTACATCAGTGACTCCTACTGTGTTCTAGATGCCACCCAGTATATACTTGGGGACATTGCCTAACATGATATGTTGTCAGTGACTCTTACTAGACCAAGATAATTGATAACAATGTGTCCTATCAGTGTGTCATTGCTGCTTTGTACATCAGTGACTCCTACTGTGTTCTAGATGCCACCCATTATGTACTTGGGGACATTGCCTAACATGATATGTTGTCAGTGACTCTTACTGGACCAAGATAATTGATAACAATGTGTCCTATCAGTGTGTCGTTGCTCCTTTGTACGTCGATGGCGCCTACTGTGTTCTATATGCCACCCATAATATACCAGGGTAGATTGCCTAACGTGATATGTTGTCAGTGACTCTTACTAGACCAAGAGAATTGATGACAATGTTGCCTACCAGTGTGTCGTTGCTACTTTGTACGTCATTGACGCCTACTGTTTTCTAGATGCCGTACATAATGTACCAGG
The DNA here is from genome assembly GCA_003012365.1 of Medauroidea extradentata. Taxonomy (NCBI): domain Eukaryota; kingdom Metazoa; phylum Arthropoda; class Insecta; order Phasmatodea; family Phasmatidae; genus Medauroidea; species Medauroidea extradentata. The sequence goes on from PNEQ01059479.1 coordinate 11,299, forward strand.
ATTCATTGCCTATTGTGATATGTCGTCAGTGCCTCTTACTAGGCCAAGCGGATTGATTTCCTTATTGCCTGCCAGTGTGTCGTTGCTACTTTGTACGTTTATGATGCCTACTGTGTTCTAGATGCCAGCCATAATGTACTTGTTGAATTTGCCTAAAGTGATATGTTGTCAGTGACTCTTACTAGACCAAGAGAATGGATTTCAATGTTTCCTACCAGTGTGTCGTTGCTACTTTGTACTTCGATGACGCCTACTGTGTTCTAGATGCCACCCATAATGTACCAGGGGACATTGCATAACGTGATATGTTGTCTTTGCCTCTTACTAGACCAAGAGAATTGATTACATTGTTTATTACCATTGTGCCGTTGCTGATTTGTACGTCGATGACGCCTACTGTATTCTAGATGCCACCCATAATGTACCAGGGTACATTGCGTAACGTGATACGTTGTCAGTGACTCTTACTAGACCAAGAGAATTGATGACAATGTTGCCTACCAGTGTGTCGTTGCTACTTTGTACGTCATTGACGCCTGCTGTGTTTTAGATGCCACCCATAATATACCAGGGGACATTGCCTAATGTGATATGTTATCAGTGCCTCTCACTAGATCAAACGGATTGATTGAATAGTTGCCTGCCAGTAAATTATGTAAAAATTATTTTGCTTTATTGCAGTGCACACATCGTCTTTGTATCATATATTGAACCATTAATTCACAAGTATTTTCCTACTGTACATTGTTAAAAAAATATATTTTTTCTTTAGTTTGGGAAGCTAGTATGGTTGTATTATTACAATCAAAATATGAAGATACGTAAAATTGTTAATCTAGTTGTTAATCAAAAAAGTACCAAACAAATATTTTTCTCTCGTGTTACTTAATTGTTTTGTATAATATTATGGTTTTCTTAAAACAGTTTAGTTCCTCTAAAATGAAATCGGAATATAAAATCTGTATTAAATTGTAAAGTTTTGCATATGTTTAAAAATTTAGCTGTGTCACCAGATGGGTTATGTAATGTCCTATATTTTAGCCTATAGAACTAACACTGGCATATGTGTGGCAGTAATTTATAGTGTACAATGTCTAAAGCCTTGTTTTATCTTCACAGCAATGCCATTTGGTAAAACACCGGTGCTTGAAATTGATGGGAAGCAAACTCACCAGTCTGTCGCTATCTCTCGCTACTTGGGCAAGCTGTTCGGCTTGGCTGGCAACGGTGATTGGGAAAATCTTGAAATTGATAGCATCGTTGACACCTTCACTGATTTTCGCACACGTAAGTTGTGTTTATCACATTCTAGTTTTATGCATGTGAATTGTACTTTATGTATGTATTACCAGAACCATCCATGTCTTCTTTTATTACATGTTTGCAACTTAAAATGTAAGGTAGATATTTTTATAGACACTTTTACTAATATATTTACACACATTTAATTAAAATTGTCTGCAACAGAGTAAGCTAACTTTCTAATAAAGGATTTATAATTTTTAGAGTTATTATTTGTCCTTGTTTAGTAAAGGTGTTTGTGTGCTTTATTATAATTTTGGGAAACATTTCCTTGGTTATTGCTTTAAATACATAGATAATAATGTAATGTGACCAGGGGTACCATCCTATAATTTTTGAGTGTTTTTTTTTTGTTTCTTGCAATTACTATCTAAGGGCTGCAGGTCTCAACATACCAATGATTGGGTGTAGCTGGCCTCTGCGTGTCTGTAATAATGGTATTGATGTGCTTTTGTCACCCTGGCTAAGCCTCGTTCGGCAGAAGCAGCAAGAACATTTATAATAAAAAATCATAGTCTCAATATAAAGTAAGTTGTTCTCTCTTTCCCTCAATGATGTAAATTCCTAACTTAATGTATTTCGAAGGAAAGATTTCCATGTATAATTCCTGTATTCTGTCAGAGTGTGAGGTCATTGTAACCTAGAAAATGTACACATGCAAAACAGCATGGTGCTGAATATCTAATTTAATATTAAGTATAGCTGGTATGGTGAGCTGTACGTCAATTTCACTATTAGTAAGTTAATGTAATTTCAAGAGGGTGCAAGGGTGTTAGAATAACAAGATGTGTAGCTATCCCATGCAAGGTTATTATGCCAACTATGAAATTGTAAGTCAGAAAATGTACTAAGTTCCATAAATGGTCAAGTTTGTAGTAAGCTAGCTGTATTTGGGCTCATTTGAATCAGCATGCAATTTTATGAGATTTATCTAAGTAACTTTTTGTGTGAAATCACCGTAACAACTTTTATGCAATTTTTACTGATTTGGACTCAGAAAGACGGAGGTATGGGATTAGCGGTCAGACAGGCCAGCGCCTCGGCTGAGGAGGACAGTGAGTGGAGGATGCTGGGATTTTTCCAAGGGAACTAACGTTGCACGAGTGTAGCAAAATGAGCACCAAGCAACATATTCAAATTCTATCATTTATTATGATATGTAATATGTTTTTAGCTACGTGCATGTAATTTATATATTTTGTTGGAATTTATAACAGTGTAATTAGTAGTAACCTTGCACCCAATATTTATATTTGCGCTACCATGAACATTTCCGGAAGTCGCCATGTTGACGTCGGTTGTCAGGCGATGTACCTCGTGTGGACCTCGTCTCGGCCTTCTTTGTTCCGACTCTCGTGGAGGTAACACAGCGCTGTAACTTTCAGTATGAGACGTGGGAAGAGAGCTCAAGTTTGGAATGGCAGTAGCACTGGGCCACGTGGGTGCTACAAGCTCTAACTGAATATTATTTTGTTTATTACTATTTCTTTGCTTTCGTGATGTGTGCTAACAAGGAATGTTCGTGGGAGATGGACACGCGACTCACCAATACCACTAATGTAACTCAGTAGTAAGCTTTTTGGCCTCGTGTAGGATTGTATTTTGAGTGCAGAATGATTTTATCCTAAATAAACCGAAGGTACCTTTGAAAAAGTGAATTTATTTTGAGACGTCTGCTTCTTCTTGCACGTATCCACGAACGAACCCTGAGATAAGAAAGTGTCGCCGCTGACTAGTTGGAGCATAGCAACATGGGGGTAGGTACCACCACAATAGTGTCTACCAACTGGAAAAACTTGATAAAAGGCGGGGTTTTAACCTGACTGGGAATAAACACGGAATAGCTATTTGGTGACAGGTATTCATAAAAGACATACATTATTGGAGAGCAACTCAACTCAAATTCTTTTAAAATAAATGGTGCTATGCTCCATGTTGTGGACAAGTATATTGGCTATGTTGGTATTTGATACCACCACGTCAATTATCAACGGAGGTGAAGACTAGTGTGGCAGTCAGTCTTAGCACAATGAACATGTCTGGTAAATATGCATAACTGCCGACATAATATTTGCGACTAGGAATAACCTATTTGTGTGTGTGGAATGATACATTGAGAGTATTCAGTAATATTATTTACCTGATTTTATGAATGTTATAGTGGCTGCCTATATCTAGTATGATCATTCTCGCCCAGGGACCCAGAAAGAACATTTTGAGAGATTTTAGTTCAGTCTTGATTCAAAAGGTTAAATTACGGACGATCAAAATCACTGTCTGTTAATTGAAGTGTTGGATGATCACACTGTGTGGAATTTGAAGGGTTTGATTTTACCAAAACACTTCATGGTTGCAAGTATGACCAACTTGTTGCTGTTTTCAATACAAATATTGCACCCACATTCAACCCAATGGTGTGCAGCTGGTTGAACGTTCAGAAGCTAATGTGTTAGAAGTTAGATATTTGGGTGTTTAGGACGTGCGTAAATTTTTAAGTTATGAGACCCGGTTAGCATTACGAGACCCAGATGGCAGTCTTTATAAAAAAAAATTTAGCACCAGACATAATTAGATCACATGTTTTAGATGTACTGAGATTGGACGTACTGTACTGGGTATACTACCCCTCCTAAACCACTGGTATTCGCTGCTCCGGCTAGCTCAACTTCGACTGTTCAACTTTGCTCGGTCGGGGTCCGATAGTAGGGATGAGATTATTTAAAAAATAATAAAACTGTTCTTGGCGACATTGTTTACTTCAAATTTGACTTAAAACAAAAAAAAAAAAACATTTCAATACAGACCATGTCATCAGTCGGCGGGCCGACGTGGTTTACAACACCATTATATTATTGCGATCTCATATTACATGTCCCTCAACCAGCATAGCACTGCTCAAAGCTGCCGCTCGGCTTGTAATTTTCGAATAGACTAGACGATCACAGTTCGGCAGAAAAAAAATATTACCGCGACTTTAACTTAAATCATTCGGCCTCCTAGCGGCCATTTTCTACGAAACAACTAACTCGTAGCGAGTCTTGATGCAGAAGGAAGCAACCAGCTCGCGATCTTGTGGCCACCTCCTCCAGCAGTGCCATCTGGCGGATCACTTGCCAACCACTATCCTTTTACACTTTCACATTGTATTTTATGTATCACAATTATTGATGGTGAGAAACACGTGATTCAGAACTTAAAAAAAAAATTACTGTTGTATCAAATTACAGATATAAATAAATATCTTAAAATACCAGGCTAGCTCAGCATTTTGCGGAATGATACATATATTTTCCCTGTGACAAACATAAAAAAAAAAACCTTTCTGCTGTAGTAAAATAAATATAAGTTCAAGTTTGTTCAGAACATACTCCTAGGTTAGGCTGACAAACTTATTTGGTCAAATATATAAATTCGGACAAACTGTGACTGACCTAACCTCTTACTAGTTATGGCCCACCGCCTTGACCTGTTATTACACCTTTTAAGTAACAATATTAACATTTTATTCAATTTTACAATTTTCAGCACTCTTAAACTTTTGTCATATTTATTTATTTTCCAAGTTCCAAGTATGAGCTTGCAGAGGGCCACACACGAAACCTCAAGTTCATACTATATTTTATTGAATGTATTTCTTGATACTGGCACACACAAACTTATGTTTATGGTATTAGGTTCACCTGGTGACATTGCTGTGGTACACAAGGGGTAAGAAGGGAGAAATATGTTGATGTTGGGCCACTTGCACTGCCCCATGGCACATATCCCCCATGTATCACACAATGCTTACCTGGGCCACAATGCTCTCATCATATCAGCAAGCATGACAATACGGCTAAACAGTGTAATATTTCTAAAGACAAGTTAGTTGTAGAAGTGTGGCAAAGTCAGACATGTTTCCAAGGTTTGTAAACAAGGTGGCGTTCCAAAACATTACTCTGCCGGTGTCCTAATACTACGAAGTAATTACTCTGAGCATCTTTGCAGAGTAAAATTTTTACTCACGTGATTTCATTGAGTAACTGAGAGTAAAATTCATTTGTTTATGCGGAAAGTGACAAAAATTGGCGATATTCACATGTTCCACTTTCAAAAGTAATTGTAATTAGGCCTAAGTAACGATATTATGTTGTAGGACGTACATTGAATACCTGTAAATTAATTATATGTTTCCAATACTAAACTGTGCCTATTAATAAACTTATTCCCTTTGTAATACGAGTCCCAATAATTGTCAATTGTAGCTATTAACGAGTGTGTTTAGTGAATTGTGTTAAAACGTAACATTAACTTTAAAATGACTGAGATAAGTAATAGAAGTGTTAATGTAAATAGATAGTGTTTCAGCAATTGTCGAGAACATTGTGAAATAAATAATTCATTCTAAGTTTCCTTGCTCCATGATTCCAGTCTTGGGGAATAAATAATATTGCCTATAACTAATTTACTTCATTTTTATATTACAGGTGCTGGAGTGATTCTGTTGTGATTCTCTTTATTTCATAAGACAGGAGGATTACTCTTATAGTTTAAAGTCTTTCGTGAGACTGTCAATACACTGGTTCTAACCTTTCTACATATATTTGCTATCTATACAAATCAAACATACCTCGGTTAACATTAAATTTGCAAATTGTCTAGGCCTAGTTTTGTAGAGTTCTTGAACGGATGTCTTGTGTATTCGCAACACATAAGTATACAGGTGCTGAACAATTTGATTTATGACTCGCTGAACGACGAAATTCACATGTAATGCACTCATAAACACCATGTCAAACGAGTTACGATGAAACCTACGTGAAATTCAGAAATCAATTACATAAATTACAACCAGTACAAATATAAACTGTCAACATAATTTTTGCTCTTAGCAAGTTACACATCACTCACATTAAGCCTTATGTTTATCATTGCGACGTAAGTTAACAGATGGATAAGTAGTTTGGTAAAACAACGCCTTCATTATAAATAGGCTGCTGTCGATTAACAAAGCACTTTAATATTCGTGAACATTTTCAATCCACGGAAATGAGCACATGTCCACCACACTGTACGATAAAACCATTATACTAATGAACATTTGTTTTCACCACACTTCAGAACAGTTAAAAACTCGTGATATTAATTTTTATAATTACAGCTGTCGAACCTACACACTCGCAATGTTTACAAACAACTGAATCTTACTCTACACCTGTCCAAAACAAATTTTACTCTCGTTTTACTCTGCCTTACTCTCCATTACTTTACTCTGCTCCAAGAGTAACGTTCTGGAACGCGGCCCAGAGCTGGAAGTGACGATAATGCACATTTCGTAGATAGTGTTAGGTCTACAGAAAAAAACAAAACCGTGTTAGGTCATAGTTCCAATTCTGTTTTGATTCAAGATGAAAATTTGTTTTTGTTTTCTGTTCAAATAGCAGTTCGGCATAAAAAGCCATATTCAGTATAGATAAACAATGTACCTATGTAGTTTGAAATAGACTCTGGTTGTGCTAGGATCTTAGTGAATTTGGACTCATACAATTGGTTCAGACACAGGAGGCCAGATTCTGCCAGACAAGTCGGCTAGATTTCTGAATACTTGGGGTTAAACAAGAAGGAATTTCTTGCGTCCTTCCCATTTTGGTTGTGAATGGAATGGGACCAAATCTTCTAGGTCGCAACTGGTTTGACGTTTTAAATATTTCTATTCAAGGTGTACATTTCCTGGTTCCGGATGGCCCTCATGAATGTATATCTGAGATAATTTTCTTAAAAGTTATTAAAAAAACTTTTAGCTGTCTCGGGCGTTGCCCTCTATTACATCTGGAGTTGGACAATACAGTTACTCCTATTTATCAACGTTACATTTTCACTGACCTCTAGAATATAGGAGGGCATGAGGCCAATGTGGTAAGAGGCGTGGGGACTCCAGTCAATCATGCTAGTCTTGGGCAACTGTTATTGTTCCAGTTTTGCTGATTATGCAGGTACTGTTAACCGTGCACTTTCTGCTGACACGTATAGGTCACTAGGTACTGTCAGACATGGCAGGTGGCAGTTTCTATGGCACTTAGGAGGCTTACACACAGATTCCAGTAGATAAAGAAACATCTCAGTTATTGACCATAAACACTGTGCAAGGTCGACACAAGGTTACTTGTGTACCCTTCCATATTAAAGTTGTATCATCAGCTTCCTAATGGATGGTCTAATGAGACCAAACAACGGTGTTATTGCATAACAAGACAACATATACATTAAGGCTGTTCAAGAAAGAAAAAAAAGTTGTTAAATTCCATATTCAGCAACTTCTGTACTTAAATCATGTGTAATGAAATGATTTTAAACCAGAACCGATACATTAAAATAGGTTTTTATCACTTTTTTATATACTTTATCGTTATGAAGTTATGGCAAGCAAAACAGAAAAAGTGTTCGTCATTTATGAACAAAATTTTTTTCATTACCTTAAAAAGTGCTTCTAACATCCCAAAGAAATTTTGTGAAGCTGCCAGCAGGCATTCTCGAGAGAGAAAAAAAATTTCTTTCAGCAAATTTTATATCGAAAATTAGCAGCAACTTGGATTGTCTAAAAAACTGAAACAGTTAGGTGAATGTCAAATATTACGATTTTACACAATAGCACCATTCTTTCTGATTACATAGACACCAAGTTTATAGTAATGCAAGCAGTATACTCTTCGTGGTCATTGACTGAAGTAACATGTGCAAATCCCCGTCGACGACATGGCGAGGATCCGCTGAGAGACGTCAAGATACCGCGATAAGCTACCAGTAAGGTGGCGCCCCTCACAGAGTTCGCTGCAACAATGTGGGGAGTTTTGTGAGGTACGGTGGCTCGCTTGATACTTGAATTTTCGCGCGCGTTTTTTGGTAGATGCGGTGTAGTGAATTTCGCGGGTTTTTTTTTTTGTTAGACGCGGTGTGTGGTTACAGTTGGTGTAGTTAACAGTGATATTGAAAACTAGCACGTGTTATATTCAACTTTTTTCGACATAGCAAAGTCTCGGCGACGGATACAATTGAGGCATAACTGATAACTGAAAAATATCCATATTTAATGTGTACATTTAATAATCAATCTTTTTTTTCTGCAATAGAAAACATTCACTAAATTTGCTACGTTTTGTTGACATACTACAGTGTTGGAAAATTAAAATTCGTGCTCATTCGTAAAACATTAGTATTCAGTCACGATAGACCTTCTATAATATTTCATCTCATTATATATGTATAAATTTAGTGCTGGGAATTTCAGCTTGCAAAAGTGTGCATATACTTAGTGATGTCAATTTTGGGAATTACAATAAAATATTTACAATGACAAAAGACAGCTGAGACAGCTGGAATTTTTAAGTAACACAATAAAAAAATCGCCATGACAAATATCAAATATGTTAGGAAGTATGTATTTTACTGTTCATTCTTCACTAACGACCGAACCCAGAACATTATCCTTTTGACATCATTACCAAGCGACGAAAATGAAAATGTGAGAACGTAAAAGGGGGCAGAACGAAAGGTACAGACTATTCTGGGCTCCGAGCTAACAAGTACCTACGACTCCGACATGATGAATAAACCTTACAAATAGTTGTTATAAAATTTAACAATGAAATATAATTGTGTTACAACTAATAGCTCTAGTAATAATGTGAGCAAAAGCTAATTTGGTTTGCAGTGTATGAACAATATGCAAATGTAATGTTAAGTGAAGATTGTTTAACATTTGAACACGGTTGTGCAAAACGGAATTGATGGGTTAGTTAGAGATTTTTTTGCAACACATACTATTAAATATTTTCTTCACTTTAAATTGTACATTTAACACTGCAGTTCATAGCAGCGAGTATCAAAAGGTGCACCTAGTTTCTAGTATTTCCCCTAGCATAACTGTTATTGTGCTGTACCAGTAATACAGTATTGTTTATTGAATTTGTGATTAATGTTTTATCTTTTAATATGCTCGGCTAGATATCTTACCTAATAAGTTCACACACATAACTTATATAACTATAAACTTTTAAAAATTACAGTATTCAACAAAGAAAAGTGTTGAATTTTATAAGGTGTTTACATAGTTTCACTGCATTTCAGATTAGGGCGTTCCTAGTTATCTATAGTGAACTAAATATTTTTATATAATTTATAGACACTAGTGTCATGGTTTCCAAACAAGCATGACAGTTAATTATTTTGAGGACTGTAAAGGCTGTCCGTGTTAATTTTTTTTATGAATTTAAAATTTTCGCTGTTATGTTATGATCTATTTTACAAAAATTAGCATTTATTTCCCTAACTTGCCGAGTGTTATTTCCACAGTCTGAATAAATGGAAATACTTAGTAAATTTGTGAATATTAACTTATTCTGATGTAGAGTGAATGGGAGTGTAATACGTATTTGGAAATAAACATCAGCTCCGATATGGAACTCCATAAGTTTATCGTATAGGTGTATCTCATTATGTGAGATTTTTCATTATAAACTGGTGTCTGTAAATATAAATTCTAGAATCAATCATTAATGCCCTGCGATTCATTGTGAGGTAAACGGTACATTGTTGGTCTCACGTTTAGCAATGAAAGAACTAAAAAGTTAAGAATCGCTCGGAGGATGAGCCAAAGTCATGTCCCGGGAATCCCCTCTGGGGCATAATGACAGCATTTTGTATTTCAGTTTCAAAATGCCTATACACTTGTAGGAGCTTTTAAGCACGCATTTGTACATGTCACGGGAACAAATTCATCTCAATACCTGGGTTATTATTTTTTTGAGTTTATCGTTACAGTCATCGAGACGAAATTGTATATAATTACGGACATACGCTATTGCAGTGCAATTTCGTCCCAGAAATCCGCGAGATAGAGGAAGACAATAAAAAAAAAAAACCAAGGCTAGTCTGCCACATAGACCTGTATGAACAAAAAAAATTTCATAATGAGTTATGTCAATTAAAAAAATGAAAAAAGGCAACAACAAAAACATATATCCGAATTGAATGAGCACACGAAAAGCAATATGAAAAACTGAAGACACCACAATTGCTTTCGTTGCCTTCGTTTATTGTTCTCCATTACATCACGTGTGGATTTCAGGAACGAAATTGTCCTGTAGTGGTGTATGTCTACAATTGTACATGTTTACATTCACTCCCATTGTAAATAAATTCAAATGCAAAGTCATTGATACATGGCGATATCGAATTTTTTCGATCGTCTGGCAGAAAGTGTCATGTGAAGGAAAGGTGTTTTCTATATGTCGTTATGGTGGCGGTCGTTCGAGCAAGTTCGGGGCTTCGATTACCACTGCAGTACAGCAACGTAAAAGAACAAACGATGCTAGTACTACTAGGCTATACTTTACATGTGTTTCGGGTAAAAAAAAGTTAAATGAATTCATCATTGAAAAATAAATGGTCTGTGTTTACACATGTATATTGTTTATTGGGCATAACCTAGTATTCCGAACACATTTGTATGTAACAGTGCAAGACAGGTCATCGTTGCAATAATTGTGGGGTAAATGAATAGCTATAGCTCTGCGATGGTGGAAAGTGGAATAGCTGTTCTATTCCGTAAATTAGGGCGTTATGCTTAATATTTTTTTTACAATAGTTGTACAATTATTTATCGTGTGTTATATTTTGCGCCGATCAATACGAAAGCCATGGGAAATTGTAATATTTGAATTAAAGATACGTATAATACATTATTTATACTTCGTTTTTCTTTCTGCGACTATCACCTTCACAGAAAACTGTAACGTTTGAAATAAATATGAATGAATCATATATGAATTATATTTTGCGAAGTGAATTACATCTGAAACCGATGTCACATTTGAAGAAATATGATTATGATAATTTTATTTATTTGCAAGCTAAGTATAGCTAAGGTCAATTCCACTACCAGTTAGGAAAATAGCTCAGTGTTATTAGTTTGGCAGTGGACGAATTCGTCCGCTAGGTTCGCTGCAATCGGTAAGGGGTTACACTGACCAATCAGAGAATGGTTTGAATAATTTGCAATTGGTGATGGGCTGTCCCTTGTCAAACTCGTCCATAAGAAAACTCTTCAGCTTCCTAACCTGTAGTAGAATTAAGGGGGATTATTCCCTAAATAAATAATATTAAAATGAACTTGAAATTATTTATTTTGTAGTAGACATAAATGACAAGTATTGAAGAAACATAATTTTTTTTAGAAAAAAATTTTTAATATATGTTTTGACACTTTTAAACGAACTTTGCATGCTAATTTTGCAGCCATTACAGCAAGAATCAGAATAAAAATTTT
>PNEQ01059480.1:10058-22759 GCA_003012365.1 Medauroidea extradentata
CAGCACTATTACCAAAACATGTGTTGATGTCACACACTGATAAGCCAACGAAATTGCATATTCGTTGTTTAGAATTCTGTTTACAAAAATCCAGGTTTTTAAAGCCCAAACATTTCAGAACTATTTTAGGCGCACAATAAAATATTTTTCCTGACTGTTCTGACTACGAAAATCATTTAGATGGAATTGGACAATACAGAACTAAGACATAATTTTACAGAACAAAAATAATTAATGGATGCGTACAAATATGTTATGTAAATATGTTTTATAGAAACACATTTAATTAACTGTGAGAAAGCTTTGGTTATTGTACATTTTACCATTTAACATAAACTCACACATGAACCACATGTCGTTTGTTTATATTATAGTAAGCTTACATAAAAATATTCAAGTATTTTCTCCTTTGTAAAATTGTATCATTTTACAGGCATGCATCATTGGAGCTGCAACAAATGGACGGTTGTACATTGGAGTGCGAAACAAGTACTGTTACACGTGCAACATCAACAAAAAATCATAAAACGAGGAAACACAAATGTTAAAAGAACCACAAGGATACTTTCACATCAATGGATCAAGAAATTTTTGTTCAGGGTTTCCAAGAAAGTGAGTCTATGCATGGGTTGAGGTACAAATTCATCATTGGTGATGGTGACTAGTGCATTTACTAAGATCCAGCAGTTTGTCATGGGCAGATATGTTGTGAAATTAGAATGTGCAAACCATATGGTACGTAACTACACAGCAAAGTTGCATAAAATCATTAAGGACACTTCTCACAACATCACTTTCAGAAAGGAATTATCACAATTTCACGCCTCAGCAATGGAGCCCGAGCTGCCAGCAAAGAAGCTAATGAAAACGGACATGATAGTGAAGTCCTCTGTCGTGATCTAATTAATGGACCTTTTTATGTATTCGGGGACCACACGAACTGCCGTAATACATTCTGCAACCGTAAAGACGACAATAACAAGGTATCACTAATGTCTTCAACATCTGTATGGCCTGGTTTCAAAAGCCGACAAGTTGGTTGGTGGGAATCATACAACGAATCAGGCAGAAAGATTCATGAGTCTTGTCTCAAAGTTTTCAGGGGGGGGGGGAGGAACGGACAGATGTTGGCAAGAGTGGGCGGTACAAAAGATGTTGCCTTGCAGCTGGTTTGTCTCATGTCAAGGGACCTATATGGCCCTTGTCCCCAGCAAAATGTATGTTCGGTCACAGCCCTGGTAATGTAACAAAAAAGGTTCTCCATGCAAGAAAGAAGGCTGTCGAACAGACATGAAAAAGACCTGCAGCTAGACACCTGTCATTTGGAAGATTTTCGAAGCAGAAACGTGTCGATACTGGACCAAATATGGATTACAGTCCTGAAGCTGCCCGCCCAGATATCTCCTCTGATGAACTAGAAACTAAAAAGAAAGAAATAATGCAGAAATTAGAAAAAAAGTAGCCATAGAAGAACTCTGCACTGCACTTGAGAGAAAAACAGTTGGTCAACACTGCAATAATTCATGGAAGGAAGCAAGGCTGAATCGGTTAACTGCTTCTTCATTTGCAAAGATTTGCAGAATGAAGGACACGACATCTTGCCATTGTACTGTGGTATCAATAATAAAACCAAAGGACTTAAACAGGTAAGCTATCACATACGGAAGAGTGAATGAGTTTAAGGTCATTGACATCTTCCAGGAAAAGTGTGATAAGAAAGTCACACTTTATGGACTCTTTACACGCCCTGAGTATCCATTTTTGGAAGCCAGCTGACGGGTTAGTAGATGACACTCTAGTAGAGGTAAAATACCTACCATCCTTTAATATTGCTTTTGGTAATAAAACCGCTACTTCAATGAGAGAAGCATGTAAAATGAAAAAAATTGCCACGTCCAACAACGACGAAAGCCTAACAGATCACATGCATTTTTCTACCAGATTCGGGGACAGTTGAACTTAACGCGATGTAATAAATGCATCCTGATATTGTTCTGCGATTTTGGCACAGAATTCATTGCTGTGGAACGAGATGAGAGCTTTTGGTTAACACAGATGGTCCCTAAGTTGAGCAGATTTTTTTATGAATGTGTGTTACCAGAACCCATTCTACATAAAACATTCTCAGACCGAACAGAAAACCAGACAAAAGCAAAAGAATGTGAAAATACAATTTAATAGTTCAATAATTGGTGCTCTGTTGAATGGTTCATGTTATTTATGGCCGGTTTCTCAACGTCAGATTTTCTTGTGACTGTCATCTAATTAAATTTTAAGTACTGGTTAGCCACATTTTGTTATTTTCAGCCGGTGACAAGATAGTATTACAAAACATATTTAACCAACACAACTAATCGGTTAAAATTAATCTTATGATTATATAATCAAGAATTTAATCTGACATTGTGAAACCGGCCCTTTACGTGTAATGTAATCAACTGCATGTAATGAGTGTTTTGTTATTTGTGTTTCATTATGTAATATAAGAAGACATATTTCTCATTGTTCACAAAATTCATATACATTTAATTTTTATTGATTGTAAACTTTTCAGTCAATTTTTTTTTTTTTTTTGTTTTTATTGTAAAGTAAATAGGGTATATGTAACTAGAAAACTGCTGACGTGAATAACATTTAATGTTAAGCACCCATTGTGATAATAAAAGGGTACATTTTGAATATTTGACTACCAAATGGAACAGGAGACACAATGTCTAAAAAAAATTAGTAGTTGTTTTCATCTACAAATATTATATTAAATATGCTATTCAATTTCCCTGACATTGGAATTTCCTAAATGCCATGTTTTTAATAATTGCAAATTCATAGCTTTTCAGTGGTGGCGTAAGAACTTGTTTGTATTAGGTAGAGGCAAGCACATATTTATTCAACAGTTGCAACAAACACAATGTTATTTGTCAACCTTATTGAAATTGCATCCACATACAATGAATTTTAATTGAAATCAGCAAAAATGTATTGGAATCAAAGTTTGACATTTTAAGCTGGATGTTAAGACTTTAGGATTGCTTTGACGAATGAGATTATGAATGCGGAAATTATTCATATTTCTTCAAATTTGAACATGCTTACGGATTTTTTTATATATAAAATAGATATTAGATAAACTCTAACCATAAATAATTTTAATTAATCTTGTAAAATATTTGCCGTACAAATTCGTCGATTTTATGGTTGTGTATTTTCGGATATTTCCAAGCAATTTTTTTTCGAAAATTTGATTTTCTTAAAAAAAATAATTTATATATTTTACTAAAAATTTTTACATTTTCACTTGAAATTTCCTGAAATACGGATTTTGACCTCAAGGGCCTACATCCTACTGAAATAATAAATGTAACACATTTTAAATTATCCTACACCTAAAGACTGTAGTAACAAAATATTGCGAGCGTAGATATTTGTCTAACACGAGAAAGTACATTTTATAAAGACGCAAGTAATTGTGTATATGATATTAAAAAGGGGGAGGGTTTCAAGACCCTTCCTGTCCCCAAACCCCTTTTTGTTATGCCACTATGATGTTTATTCAGTACCACTGGATGCAGCAAAGTTATGTTCAATTTTTTCTATGCTTATTTACATATCCGAAGGCTACAGAGTGGTGCATGATCTGTGCAGGTCTATGTCCGCATAGTAATTGTATTGTATTGTATGGCTTACATGTCGTCGAAAATAAGAGAAACAAGTTTCTGAAAACATTAACTATTTGTAACACAGGCAGACGTACATAACTCTTCGCAAACTCTATTTATAAAATATTGAAGAATACATACCACAATGTTTCTAACAAACAAATTTCTAATTTATTGCAGTTATTCAAGCTCGGACGCCAAATTTTACGTCAATCAGTATAAAACATGGCAAAATAAAATATCAATTCATATTTTACATTGTGGTTACAGTCAGCAGAGATGCCAACTATTACGCATTTTCCGTAGTTACTACGATTTTATGTACAAAACTACAATCCTACGGAATATATGCCGAAAAATACTGATTTCACGAATTTTTAATTTTAATGATCGCATCAGTTATTTCAACATTGCATTCCATTGTGCCCCCGAATATTTATGAAAGAGTTCATTAAGAAAATCATAGAGAGCAGTACAGTGACTCACACAAGTGCAAGCGACACCATTTTTTTGGTGTTGTGACTAACTAGTTCATAATGGCGGTGAAGTGAAACGAGTTCACAGTTTGTGTTCACCATGTCGGAAAAACGAAAAAAAGATAGATAGCACCTCAGAAAATGTTACGAAAAAGCAAGTTCTTGCGAATCAACAGTATAGAAGAAGTTACACAGAAGAATTTCTGTGTCAACAGTCCTAAGCTTTGCAGCATCATGTGTTTTGTGTGATGTGTAATAGTGATTATTTTATGAAACATGGAGGGTGGGATGATTGTCGAAGGCACTGCAATCGAATAAACACAAAGAGTACGTGCGTATTAAAGGTCAGTGTAAATTGCTAACGCCATTTTTCATGCCAAAAGCTGACCACAGTGTTATTAAAGCTGAATGCTACTTCACACGTTTTTTAGTAGAGCATAACCTCCCACTATCGGCAGTGGACCACGCGAAACCTTTGTTCAACGCAATGTTACTGGACTCAAAAATTTAGGAAAAATATGGGTGTGGCCAGACAAAAACTTCCGCAAATGTGCAAACAATGTTGGAAGCAACAGTCATTGTAAAAAGCCTGAAAAGTGGACCCTATTCATTGTGAACGGTTGGAAGTAACGATCAAAATGACTGCAAACTGTACCCGATAATTGTGACTTTCTTTAGTGAAGAAAGTGATAAAATTGTAACGTTGCTTCTTTCGGGTGCGGAATGTGGTGATAACACAGGGGAGGGTATTTTTACGGCCCTTGATTGTGAGATGAAAAAAAAAATGTTGAAATTGGAAAAACTATTTGTCGTTCGGGTGTGACAACGCCAACCCTATGGTTGGAAAATTTAAGGGTGTTGTGTCATTTGTGAAAAAGCAGAATCCATGAGTGATAAGAGGTTGCCTATGTCATCTCATTAATGTGGCTGCCCAGAAGGCAACTGAAACCTTAGAGGTTGGTGTGGTAGTGGACACGTTATTGGTGGATATATATTTCTTTTTGGAGAGAAGTTCCAAAAGAAAGAAAATATTGAAACTGTGTCAAGAAATGTGTGGAGAGGATCTGAAAAGTCACAAAATATTGAAACATGTAAGTACAAGGTGGTTATCGCTCTGTGATGCTGTAAACAGAATTTTGGAACAGTGGGACCCTTTAAAGTTATTGTTTCATGTTGGTGAAGAAGCAGACCCCCAAGAAACCTCAAACAGCAGATTTGTTGCAGTGAAATCTGCAATGGAAAATAGTGCTACCAAGTTATACCTACCATTTTTGAAGAATGTTCTTCCAGTTTTCACGAAGCATAATTTACTTTTGCAGCAAGAATCTCCTGCTATTCACAAAGTTTGCAGGTTGATCAACTCACTACTAATGTATTTGATAGTAAGATTTGTTAAACCAACAGCCATGGAAAAGCAGCCAAGTGTAGGTTTGAAATCTCTGTCAAGTATGAAATTTTGTAGTAGGCATGCACAAAAGGGTGGTGGTGATCTCGTTGTTGGTGTAAGTACCCGGCAGTACATGAAGGAAGCAGTTGAAGGAGGCAGTTTGTCTATCAGTGATCAACAGAAATTCTACAAATGTGTGCAAAGCTTTTTTGTTGCATCTTATACATATATTGTTGAAAAATTACCATTAGAAGACAAAGTTTTGAATCATGAAGAAGTGGTTGATATATCATTAAGAGGAAGTTCATCTTTTGCATCTGTTATGTTCTTTGTTGAGTTGTTTCCAGCCATAGTTTCTTGTAATGACATAGATTGTCTCAACGTAGAGTTTGCATCTTACATGGCAGGTCCTCTAACGTA
Source organism: Medauroidea extradentata (assembly GCA_003012365.1). Lineage (NCBI taxonomy): Eukaryota > Metazoa > Arthropoda > Insecta > Phasmatodea > Phasmatidae > Medauroidea > Medauroidea extradentata. Next base: position 15,998 of record PNEQ01059480.1, read on the forward strand.
AGATATTCTGACTTGTGAAAGAATGGCTATTGCCTGGACGAAAATTTCAAAATTAATGGATGCATCTGGCAACATAAAATACAAAATACTGCCCAAGGTGATGCTTTCAGTGTTGTTGATCCCACACAGTAATGCTGGAACAGAAAGAGTTTTCAGTGCTGTACAGAAAAACAGACTGACTTCAGGCCAAATTTGAGCACGATGACCTCAGCTGCTCTACTGAATGAAAAAACAAAAATGTTTCAGAACAAACGAATTCAGTGATGCCAAAGAAGCAACTCAGAAAATCCTGAATGAAAAATAATCTGTCTGAAGAACAGTTTAGTTTTAGAAGTTTTTTTTTTGTTATTAGGGTGTCCATAAACATGGTTTATATAATTTATTAAATAATTGGTGTAAAGCATTGAAGAACAATTTATTTGTGTAGGCCTACAACATGTTTTGAAAAACTGGAGATTTGTTCACTGTGCAGGCTACTGATCCATCATATTCATTCTGCTATTCCTGGGAAAGTTGAATTATAACTTTGCGCATGTAAAATTATAATTATTATTATTGTTACCACCTTGGATGTATTGTACATAGTAATTTTGTTACTTTTTTTTTGTTGTCGCATGAATCTCTTACCCCCCTCCCCACCGGGCTATTTAAATGCATACTACTGATAGGTACGCCACAAGGTTGGCATCTCTGAGTCTGCCATTGAACAATTATAACTTCACACCCGTGAAAAATTTGTTTTGCATCCTGTTTGCACGACTTCAGTAAAAAAAACCTGACAGTCAGAATTTTTTTTACAAATCAGGATATTTACACTGACATTGGCGTCGAACAGGTGGCGTCATTTTGCAAAAAAAAACTGCACGCCGCTAAGTGAAATAGTTTTGGTGATGCGGTGTGTTATGTTTAAATAAATTTCAGAATGGTGCACGGCTGGCCGTATGTAACCTTAGCCTAGGAGAGTGCACGAGCCGGTAATCTATAGTTTCCTTGTCATTCGCCTGCCAATGTTAGACCAGGGTGTCTACCAGATTGTAAAAGTAAAATTTAGTGACTTTTTAGTGACTTTTTCTTGAAAAACTTCTAACAGAATTAATAAATAATTTTTTTAACAAGTGCAACACGGCCAACAATTTTCATTATGTTCCCTCCAATTGCTGATAGCGCGAAGCATGTCCAATTTTAAAATGTGTAATCAATATATATCTAAATTTATGATGTCTTTATGAAAATGACTATGATAACTAATATACAAACTAATTATTAATTTTACTTACACAGTGCACGAGAAATACTAGTAGTGTAAACATGCATGTTTCACAAATGATTCGACAAGAATCAAACACCCGAAAGTAATTTTCGTGACTTATACCAAAATATACTTCAAATTAGTGACTATTGTGGGACTTTCGTGACCTTTTTCACAATTCGTGACTTTTTCGGGACTTTCGTGACCTAGTAGACACCCTGTAGACAGAGAAAAAAAGACACGATTGCAGTAACTTTCTGAGTCGACAGCTAGATATCAGGCCGCAGAGAGACGACCTTCGACACCCTCCCCGTCCGAAGGCTCACTCGCCACTAACTTGCGGAAAGATGACACACTGCGTTATATACAAACAAAATTCCTTGACAGCGGACATTAGTAAGCATTTAGGAAACTTTTACGCCGATCCGCCGCTCATTTGGGCGCAAGACTATTTTTCACCGTGCTCTATTGATCTTATAAGTTGAAGCTTTCAGCATGTTTCAGTGAGTTCTTAATAAGTTATGGAAAAATTTGTGTTCTTTAATTTTTCCTTCGTAGTTTTGATTGTTAAATGAAAAATTTTTGTGTATTGAATTTTTTAAAAAGTTGTTCCGAGTCAATTCTTGAAAAAATACTGTAAAAATTAAAATGGACTCTAATAAATACTGATGTTAATATGAAAAATTTTCTGCAAATTTTGATTGAAAAATTTTTCTTGTTTCCCTGACGATGTACTTTTCCATACTGTGATACATCTCGCAGAATGAAGATTAAGATGCTTACATCATCGGACCAAAAATCCTGGTCATGGCACCAAAAATGTAGCGCGTCAGACGCTAACTGAATGAAGCTACATTATTGTTGACTTAACCTCACACGTGGCCAGTTGTGATCGCATAGTGGTTTTGCTGTAGTCTACTCAAAAAAAAGTAAACCTTATTGGCGTGACTGTTTTATTAAATAACTTTTTTAAAAAAGGACCAACTTTACATACTTAAAGTTTTAGATTTAAATCATAATAGTCTTCATCATTGTTTAAGCCTGACGCTCCCGGGAGAGAACAGCTCAACCCCAAAACTTTAAAAATTTAAAACAAAATTTCAAAGATCAAAACAAGCCATGACATCTTAATCATAATATTCTCGCAAACGTGCGAGCCCTCCACTCTGCGACTAAAAGATGAAAGATTACTACTTATTAATTGCTGCTCAGCCACCTCGCTCCCACACAGCCCAAGCACCGCACAACATGACCATCTTCGTCCGCGTCCGAACAAAAAGTACTACACAACCATTTTGCTCCACGACTAGGCAACAAGTAAACATGGCCAACCCAGCGAAGCTTGCTCTCTCCCTGCAGCGCCTCTAGAGGCCACACAGCGCACTAAGGTAAAAACGTAACAGAAAATTAATACTAAATTAGTTATAATAATAAATTACAAACTTTATACATCTAAACAACCTGTAAAGTGAAAATATAAATTTGAAAATCATATTATATAATAATTTACAACATAATTTTTAATAGAATTAGACAATGTGTCCTTCTATTGGCTCATGCCAGCCCGCGTAAACATATTACTGTCTCACTCGCACACTCAACGAGCGGTGACGCACGTGCACTTTGTGAAAAGTAAAAGTATTAGAAAAACGGTTAAAAATTAAAATATAGCGATTCCAGGAACTGGATAGGCACACCTGTGCCATAAAACAGAACTAGCCAACAATACACCCAGCCCTGAGTTACAATACAATAACAGTTATGCTGCAAATGATAATATTAAATTAAAATTAAAACACAAAGTTGCTACAGCCTAAACAAGCCAAATAAATCACGTATAAAATTTAACAATTTCAAAACTGATCAGATAAAATGCCAAACAATATCTTACCAAACTCCTGTCAACAATACATCAAAGTAATTAAATAGATAATAGCAAATTCAATAAATCAAACAAAAGTAAATAAATAAAATCAAGACATGAAATAATAAAGGCCTAAGTGGTGGGTGGACCACCTCACAACCCCCCACTTGACATGCAGAGGTTGCCCCACAATCCTCTGTGTGTCAAGTACAGAGTACAAACCTGCAGGTTATCACAAACACAATTGACAAAAATACATTTAGAATAATCAATAGGCATCACATTACAGCAGCAAACAATTCAACAGCAAAATATGTAGCATAGAAACATAATTAAAATCACCAAAAACAGAATCATCACGGTTAGCACAATAACAGAATGCAGAACAGCAGCAAACCTAGCACTCTACAATTTACAATATGAACATCTGCCAAAAAAAATACTTGCAATTTTTTACCCTTCAGGTTTGTTATAGTGAAGCTTTACTGTACACATCAAAGGAAAACAAAGAATATTACATTACAACTGAACTCCTTAATTATGTCCATTATCACTTACCTGGTACTCTTATCAATTTTCAAATATACACAACTGCACTGCCAGTAATTTCCAAAACAAACATCACCGTGCGCAACTCATATCTAACTGAACTATGTGTACATGTCGGCAAATAAAAGTGAGTACAAAGCAAAAATCCAAACAACCAAACACCATAAAACATTACTTCAAAATTCTCTAAACTCATCATCAATCAACAAACTAAAGCAAATCACTAATCAAATATAATTAGCAAAAACTTTACTTTATCACTTCATAAGGAAAAGATTACATCAATAACAATCTATGTTAGGTCATCTTGAAACTGGCTTAAAACACACCAACTCCTCAATTTTTAAAGAAAACCAGCACACTCTTTGGACAACAACGGAGCGGCAATCAAACACTATTAACGTATACTCAGGTGTACCCATTGGACAACGACGAGGCACCCTGCAAACAAAACAAAACACACATGTGGCGCACCCTTTGGACCAACGACGGAGCGGCATCCACACAACAAAACATCAATACCATATAATCAGGTATGCCTATTGGACGACGACGAGGCATCCTGCTCAAAATTAAAAATCACCTCAATAACGTGTGCTCAAAACCAAAGAGCCAAATCACGGCCACTGAAAAGAAAGGTGACCTAAGCCAGAGTGTTACAGACAGTTGATTAAAATTATCAAAACTTTTATCTCACTGAAATTATTAAAACTCAAACTTTAACATATCACCTTCCACTACAACAAACTCCAACAATAACGTACTCAGTGCTAAATTAAATGTCACTTTGTGTGCAAAAAAATTAACTCTTCAATCCCAGTTATGGTCCTGCCAGTCAACCACAACAAAGAGAAAAGCCAAATACAAACACATCTGCAAAATAAAAATAATTACATTTTAAAAGTGTACAAATATGTTGTTTCAAAAGTGAGTTACTAACAGGCAGTAAAAAAATCACAGTTGCGGAATGCATGCCCTCTCGTACAGTTGTGATCGGTTGTTACATATTAACCCATTTGCACCCATAAGCGTACAGGTACGCACGCATGCATGTGGCCTCAAACACAAGCATACAGGTACGCGAGAGATCGTTTTGTGCTGCAATGAAGTACCAGAGCCATCTATTGTTCACGAGGCGATATATATTCGATAGATTGTTCTGTCTTGCACTGAGACATCTAGCGGATATTTCGGTAACTATGTTTCTGGCGTGATTATTCTGGCAACAAGCACAAACATAAGCTAAAACCGTACAAGCGTACTGGTACGAGATAGATCGTTTCGTGCTGCATGGACACCATCTGTTGCTCACTTGGCGATTTAGAATCTATAGTTTGTTCTTTCACGTAAACATCTGGTGGGGGTGTTGGTAACTATTGGTTTGGCGCGATTATCACAGTAAATTCCAAGAACGTCTGTAGTAACAGAATACAGATAGCGACACCCATCCCAAACTTCACGCCTACACCGTTTTATTACATGCAGACCAATATTGTGCTGTTAGGGTTCATGAAAGCAATAACAGGGATATATATTTTTTATTTCACAGTTGTTACACACACAGTGCAGCTACTATGCCGGTCTCGTGATAGTGTAAAAATGTAAAAATACTACGATTCGCGGCAAATTTGTGTTGTAACACATTGTGATTCGCGGAAAATTTTCAGTGCTACAGATCGCAATGCGGCTGCTTTTATCATAGTTTTGTGACTATTTGCAATGTATACACGTAAATAGACTAGACTAAACGTGGTGAATTTTGGGTTATAATTTACTGACTTACTACCATTTCTTTAGAGCTTTTACTTACATAGTATAAATTGCGTAGTTGTTTCATAACAATGGCAACACGAAAAAAAGGTGATTAGTTTATTCCTGGGAAAGATGACGAAAAAATGCTGCAATATTTTCAAGAATTGAGCTCTGATTTTACAAGCTCGGAAAATGAATCAGAAACAGATGAAGTTTTGCCAGTTCGTGTCCATCAGGCACGCAGTCGCGTAAGTAAAACACTTCATGATTCTTCTATGTCTTGCGATGATGATGATGACGATGGCACTGTTGATGCTACAGGATCTGGTGATAAACTTGAATGGAATTGGGAAAGTAAACTTAGGCAGCCGATATGTCACCCATTCACTGGTGCATATGGCTTATCACCAGATCTGAATTTAGACAATAATTGCAGTAGAGCAGCTTTACTTTCCCTGTACATGAATGATGACATTATTGACCACATTGTTGCAGAGACAAATAAATATGGCTCCACTGATAGTTCTTTTCAGCGCACGTCATCTGATGAATTTAGAGTATATCTTGCACTAATAATATTGATGGGTCTTGTACAAAAACCTACGATACATAGTTACTGGAGCACAGATGTAAGTGTTGCAACACCTTATTTCAGAAGTGTCATGCCTCGCAGGAGATTTCTGGCTTTGAACAAATTTTTACATTTAGTTGATAATGAAACAATGGACCCTGCGGATCCGTTGCGTAAAATTCGTCCAATAATAAGCATGGCCTCTGAATCATTTAGAAAAAATTACACTCCATCGGGTGATGTGTGTATAGATGAATCATTGATGAAATGTAGAGGAAGGCATCATTTCATTTAGTATAACAAGTCAAAAAGGGCTAGATTCGGAGTGAAATTTTATAAACTATGTGACTCGGCCAACTGTTACATTTGTGATTTCAAAATTTATGTAGGTATAGATAAAACAGGTGATGGTACTCCAGCAAGTACAGCTATAGTAATAGAATTGATGCAGAAGTGTAACCTTCTGAATAAAGGGTATACACTTTACATTGATAACTGGTATAGTTCGCCAGACTTATTTTATAAACTTCACTCTGCAGGGACAAATGTTTGTGGCACTGTTCACACAAACAGAAAAAATATGCCGAAGGAACTAGGAAAAAAAAAGCTGAACGTAGGCGAGGCTATAACATACACAACTAACAATATTACAGCTATCAAATGGAAGGATAAGAGGGATGTTTGTGTTCTGACGACTAAACATTCACTAGACTTTTGCGAAACAGGGAAAGTGAACCGAAAGACCAAAACAAAAATTCTGAAACCGTCAGCTGTGAT
>PNEQ01059481.1:0-22661 GCA_003012365.1 Medauroidea extradentata
CTCTCATTCCCCTACTTTCTCAAAATGGTGGTGGGATCTTGGTTTGAACGAAAGTCTGTTGAACAAAACACGTGGCGCATCGGTGATTGGTGCTTAAGCGACCAGAAGCTTCTTCCAAATTCTGAAAGATCACCACAATGTTCCCTCCCTCTGCTGGCTCGCCATTTCCCCTCTCTACCGACGTCACAGCTCACTCCAATAGCACACGCGTCTATTTTCTACTGGCAGGGACCCAGGACGGACGTCGGAATTTGTGAAGGTGCGGTGCGGAGTTTTTTAAAGTTTAACGTAACATTTCAAGTCTGTTCATACAACATCATGGGAATCCATGCCATCGCACACAACTACCAGGTAACCTCCATTAAACTATAGTTATGCACTAGGCGAAAGTATGTCCATGGAAATTTCCACTCGGGAAAAATACTGCGTCGTAACCAGAAAAGTTAACTGCCGCTGATGTCACGTTGACACCGTCACAGTCTATAATACATTACTAAACGTAATGTTATCTTCCTATCCCAAGGTCGAAAGACAATGGAAAAAGTTTGTAGTTTTACCAGGAAAAATCTTTAAAACCCAGTTTCCTAGAAAATTATTTAGAAATACAATTGTGGTTTGTGTAAAAATATGGCGTGGTAACATTACAAGGTAAAACCATGAATTTGTACTTGCTGTGAGAAAGTATGTCATTTATTTAATTTGGTCATGAAAAAATTAAAAAGATTTAAATATTTACAGAAATAATTTCAACAAGAAATTATTTGAATAAATTAAAAACTTTGCCACTGTATGGGTATTATACTTGTAGCCATCATATTGCAATCAACACACTTTACTACTACGAAAATTCTGCATCAATATTATTCATTAACTTATATTTTTACATATATTCTATTATATAACGGTATTTAGTTTTGCGGAACGTCATTTACATGAACAATTACTCCATTACTGTAAATATATACCATAGTTACACGTAATATACAACTGTACCATTTCTCACAAACCCGTGATTTTGGTTTACGTAAAGTTCCCGTAGGTATTATTTTTATAAAGAAAATCCATTTTACAACACAAATACACAACTTTACAAAAAAATTCTTGTACGCATACAAAGGTTTGTAAAAGTAAAAAAAAAAAATCATTGTAATTAAAAAAATAAGTGTGCGTAACTCTCAATTATTTTACTTCCCATTTTCTCGGGTCCAAAGAGAATGCAAATTTAGCGATTGAATTTTAATCGACTTAGTTGGGGAGATAAAAAGCTTTGCGTGATTTGTAGATATAAGCGCAGTTTTGTGGGTATTTGCCCAGAAAAAAAAAGTTTCATTGAACCGCGTACCGGTGAAAATACCCCTTCCGAAGTCATTTGGAACACTGAAATCACAATGAATCGATTTCACTAGATCAACATTGATTTCCCTTTGTTTGCATTGAATTTCGCTGTCACGCGAGTTTTGGGAGTATGGACGAGGGAAGAATGGCAGTCACACAGTCACCAGTGACAGAATGTGGACAACGATAAGCATAAGCAATCACAGGAACCAACATAAACCATTACAGGAAAAGAATAATAAAATACGCAATGGAGATATGGAGACACCCAAAATTATAAATAGAGAAGATGGATGTAAGTTGGGTAATACCTGGAATCCCACTTTTAACAAGTAAGACGCAACTGCCTATAAGGGAATGTATAGCAAAAGAAAAAAATTATAATTAATAAAAATATACAAATAAATATAAAAAATAGTAAAACAAAAGAAAAAGAAAATGGACTGTTGACCTATAAGAAAAGACTTCCCCTGATTAGGAGAGGCCATTGCCAATGAAAAGTGAACTGCTCTGGTTGACCTTCTCTTCAGCTAGTCAGGAGTGAAGCGCTGTGATTGGTCGAGACAGCTTACTCATGGGCACTGGTTGACCTTCTCTTCAGCTAGTCAGGAGTGAAGTGCTGTGATTGGTCGAGACAGCTTACTCATGGGCTCACTATAAATTGAGCTGGTCTATGTATGTATGTGTCGACTACAGCCAATTAGGCTTGGCTTGTAACAAGATTTATTAACTTAGTTTCTTGTATGTTTGTCAGTTCGGTGACAATGAATTGGAGACTTGAAACTTTAACATAGATTAGAACTTGAATACTATGCAACTTTCCTGTCTGTTTGTGTGTTCTCTACAAATATAGCAATCGATTCTAAATTCACTTTTAAATGAGTTACATACTTTAAACATTAAATATAGACCAGAACTGGTTGACAATATGATAAAAGACGGATAATTGGTAATAAAATTATTCTTTAATTTTAAGAATGTTTTACAATTTTACACAAGTCACAAAACTACACGTAGAAAATAATGTTAAATAAAAATTATTTACCATGTTTTACAACGTATTTAAATGTATAACATTTTTTTCACTTAACAAATAACTTGTTAAATTTAACACAAAAATTAGGGGGGAAATGTGGGGAGCATGTGTTACCCACGTAAGTCTCCAACAATAATTTATTGCTCACCAAGTGATATGAATTGTTGCGCGAGAGCCACTCTCTACACTCAATAGGCTACTATTTTCTATTGCATGCACCTCATGTTATTTTTGTTTCAATTCTGACAAGCATTTTCATAGCCATTTTATTTTTTATAAAAATATTGTAATAATTAATTATTTCATTTTAATTCTTACGCGTATTTTCATATGCATTTAAAAAAATTGTAGTCCGTTTTAAAACGTGGTATATTAAATATACTGTTTTCCTTGACTTAGGCTTACGGGGCCGCGGTGGCCGAATGGTCAGACCATTCGCCTTCCACCAAGGCGATCCGGGTTCGATTTCCGGCGATGGTCCCCGCACGTGGGAATCCTGCCGGACGAAACCCTTGGTCGGCAGAATTTTCTCGGGGATCTCACGTTTTCCCCTCCCTTTTATTCCGGCGCTGCTCAATACTCACGTTATGTCACCCGTCGCCAGCGCTGAAGACCTTGATGTTAGGCACTGATCAAAATCTCTCTCTCTCTCTCTAGCAATCTCTTCATTTACTGCTGGTTTACTGAGAGTGCATAGTTCTGCAATGTCGTGTGTCCTCAATAATTCACTACATCAATAAGATAGAGTTGGGAAATAGCGACCTGGAGGTGCAGCTAATGAGCTGTGAAGAACTCGGATGGAGAATGGGGTTGGATCTGAGAAAGGGATGTTGAAGGGGGAGGGGCAGTATGGCAGTGCTGCCACCACCCAGTTACGAAGCTAGAATTAAGGCGAAGTGACTGCGCTTCTGCAGGGGTCAGGGCACGGCGGGCATGGATAAAGAGGTGGGGAAGGGGGAGGCAGGTTAATTAGGCGAACTTGCCGCCGAGCGTGTTCGCCTAATTGATTCCCCCATACCCGCACCCCTCCATACCGCCTACCGTGGGGATTATCCCAGCGTTATATGCGACCCTGTCTGCTCTCGCGTTCCGCCATTCGCTTTCTGTCCAACAGTCGCTCCGGCTATTTCCAGCTATTAGTACTGCGTTTGTGTGCGGCAACTAATAACTTCCTAGCGTCCGTCGTACGTGGGGCTCACAGAAATAAACTTTTTTCAAATATTCGTTTTAATACGGCGAAATAAGTATTAACTTAAGCTGAGTTCATCCATATCGTACATAATGATCCTTTCTTAATAATATTTACCAAATATTTTTTGTCATCAGTTAGAAAAGCGTTTGGGATGTTTTAAATAGCAGCTATTTGGTTCTGAATTTTTGGTGTAGTAACAGCCAGATAGAATATGTAGGGCAGGCAGCACCGAGCACAAATCAGTACAATGTCGGTCAGCGATTATATATAAACGGACGAATTTTGTAGTATTACCAACCCCAAAACGAATTCAAAGTTCCAAATTTTTTTTTACCAGAACAAAAATATCAAAATCAACACACCTCAGTTTGTTGACCCAACAAAAGGTATAGTTCATTTGACATATATTTACTCCTGGCAATACAACATTTGGTTGACACGAATGTAATTATTTGTTCACATTTTGTTTCGCTAACCAAACATTTTTACTTGTGCATACAACGCTTATAACCAAGAGTTTAAATGTGGTTTAATGTTGAAAAATTTTATTTTCCAATGGAACAGATTAAAGGGTAACGCTTTAAATAAGCAAACACATTATGTGACGGTTCTTAGAGATTAACGCGAATTTTAAATAACGTTCGAAATGTATATTAAGGGACTTGCGAAATTCACGTTTCTCATTAAGGCCATATGACAATTGCAACTGTCTCTTGCCTGATTTTAAGGTAATAAAAAAATTAGTGATTTCAAAGTTCTGCATGCTATAATTCACTGTTCTGTGTATACTCAACTCAACCCCCTAACAATTATCCACTAGCTGCCACTCACTGGAACAGTAGACAGTGAACGAATAGATGGGGCTTGAGAATACATAGGATAGTGGGTTATAACATGCGGATCACTGAAATGTTAGAAATACTACACAGAAATTCTTGTAATGTAAACAAATAATTTTTTGTGTGGATCTGTTATCTTCTTTATTTGCGTATTTAATGGAGAACTAATAAATATCTGTGATTTAACAAGTGCTTCAATTGTATATAAAAACTTTTCCATAAATCTAGAGCAGATAAAAGAATAATTTACGCTTTAACTAGGAAATTGGTGTTATAAATTACGGTTCACAATGTCAATTATTTTTCTTGCGTAAACGTAAAACTTTAGCTTATAACCCTACCAGAAAACCACATACGATTACCAAGTATCTAAATAACACAATTGTTCGAGTTATGGGCTTTAATATGCTGTAATGTGGGTCTGATATTATTATTTTACAAAATGGCCGGTTCATGGCACGCCTACGCTGCCAGATTGTCACCCACATGGAAACTGATTAGGGAAATAATGTAAACATGCTTCAAGTAATTAATTATCTGGACCAAAAATGTAGACGGACCCTTTACCCCCCTTCCCCTCATAAATCCTAGAGCAATTGGACTGCAGGCACTTAAAGAATCCCTGCTAAATTTATATTTTAAGTCAATTCATATTTTACAGAACGTAACAGCTATCAATGGAAATTATTTAACCTCTCTGGACACGTCACTTGACGTTTGCACATGTAAGATAAACTAGGAGTCGCTAGGAACCTTTATTGTTTAATAAAATAAACTTTATTAATTTTGTAAAGTACAATTATGTCGATTTTATTGTTACATTTAAGAAGGAAAATACTTGAAACTTTTTCGGTAATTTGCCGCCGGCTATACAAGCAGTAAGACTACTAATGTTAATCCTGAACTATAAACAGTAACAAACAGAGATATTTTTAGAAAGTTAAATTTTTACTGCTCATTTATCTTGAACGACCCACAACAGGTCTGCCAGACGTTAATCCTATGTGTCGCTTCTACGCCGCGCCGTGTTGTCGTTCAAGAAATACACAAGTAGATGTTTACGTTGTTTGTAGTGGGTAGTGCTACAATACCGTAGCGAAAATATTTTTGCACGATTTGGTTTAAATTTCTTACGCATGGGCCACCCAGGGGGGTGGCACTAGGGGCAAGTGCCCCCCCCCCCAAAAAAAAAAAAGGCGAAATTTTTAAATTTTATACCAATTTCTATTATGTGTAAGTAGTAAGTTTCAGTATATGTGTGTGTGTGTGTTGAGGTGCTATTGCAAGCAAAGTGTGTTCACATGTTTCAGAACCTGTGTAAATGTAAGAGAGTTTTTCGATATCCACCTGCCTGGCGTCTGCAGAATTTGTATGTCATTAGGTCTTGTGCCCTCCCCAAGCCAAAATTCTGGGTGCGCCCATGTACTTACGTGCATATATTCAGCTTTGCTTTATGGTCAGCGGTTGGATGTTTTTAACTCTCATTTGCTTTTGGGTTATGCTCACAAGTCGCAGACGTATGATATCTAGGGACCCATGTTTTTGGCAAAAAGAATTTTGCCCCAAGTTTGTTTCTGTGCCGTACGTACACATCTGCAATTCTGCTTCATGGTTATTGGCTGCATGTCTATGTAAAGAACCATATTTAATTTTGAATGAACCAATTACAATAACGTTCCTACAACACCCCACGTCTGTGATTTGCCGGTAGAATCCCAAGGCTTGTAAGATTTAAAATATCCAATCGCTGACCACGCAGCAGAACTGCAGATGTGCACGTAAGGTACCGAAACAAAGTGGGGCAAAATTATTTTCGCGAACAACAGAGGTCCTTATTGATGTATAAATAACCTTATTCCGATTGGGGCAGTTAAAGGTGAGACGTGTCTGAAAAAACACATGCTGCCAATAGCTTAGAAGCAGGACTGCCTATGTGCACGTGGGACACTGAAACAAAATGGTACAACAATTTTCTCGCGACAAATTCGGTGATGCGGTAACAGGACAAAAACTAACTGCGTTGAAGTTTTTCTGAAATAAGAAATAATACTTGAGATAGCTGACTAAAAGCACGAGGAAATGAATTATCAGAGTACTTGCTAAAAAAAAATATTTTTTTATTGAGAGAAGAACAGTATTTTAGCGTTTCTAATGTTGGTCGCAAAGCAAAACTGTTTCATTTCAGTTAGCTGTGTTATTTTGTGAAATTAAAACTAGTTTACTGTTTTATTATATGCATGTTTATTTAAGAGAGTAATTATAAAGAGCTTACTACTACCAAGTCAAAACATTTAAGTGTTAAATCATCGTATTAGCAAGCTATACCTTATTATCTATACTTTGACTAATATTATATCGATCGTTATTCGGATGCGATTAGCAGTTATCTCAACTACGCAACGAAGATGGACAAGATATTTATTGGTTATTTTCCAAAATTTTAACTAACGTACTTTTATAATGTCATCTGTATATCAGACAATGTAATCTTACTAACATGAAACATTTTCAAATTTACCGAGAATTTTACTTACTGGACTCAATTACTGTAGTTTCGACCTTTATAGTTTTAGCCAATTTGTAACATTTACACTTGCTCAATGTAAAAAGTGTTAATTTTATAATACATAAATTTTCCTTTAATTTCTCCATTTTGGTTTACAAAATTCATTTCGACATTGTTAATTTTCAAAATTATAACAATTAATTTGAAAAATATCAATAAAACTTAATGGAAGAGATTTATATCCCACCGAGATTTATAATTGTATAATTACACTAAGTCAGTCTGTCTTTCTAGACTTCAGAAATTTACAAGTGGTAATATTATACACTATATCAAAAACAAAAATTTTTAGTAAAAGATCCAAGTGGATTAATTAACAATGTAAGCTAATCTTAGGGGTTTTTAAACATCCCTCTTTTAATTAATTAAATATAAGTCACTCTAAACCCAAGTAACGGTGGGTTTACTAGCTTAGGAACTGTACGGATAGCGTATGTCGTATTATACATAATCTCCTAGCGTAAAATTAAACACAGGTAGCCTTTATGATTAACTCCAACGTAACTACGCCATGAGGTTAGCAGTTCATAACAACCTGTATGAACAATTTTAAATTCTGTAACAGAATTACGGTTTACTCTTACTATAATTTTTTCTCCGTTTCATATAATTATGCCCCCAGCAAGTCTTATTAATATCTTGTTAAAAACAGCATTGAAAATATTCCTTAAAATATAATCATCTACGCAAATTATATCAAAAATAAAATATATCGTTTTTGTATGGATTTGTATTCCATAATTTTTTAATCTGCAACACGGCCTTTCTTTTGTACGTGTTTGAAATTAAATTCTTATCTGAAAGTTAATAAAGAAGCAAAAAATGTTCTCCTAGCTGTGGTTTTCAGGAAAAAAAAAAGAACCTTATTTTTTATTTTTGAAGGAGCCAATTTTAACTGTTACGTGAAACGAAGTTTTATTTTGGGTAGAACTATATATTTTTCTTTCACGCAGGCGTTGTTTAATTTAGCAAAACGGGTACGTCAACGCAACTGTGAAGATTGTCGCATTGGTTTTAGTGTGTTTTTTATTTTATCTTGTTTACTCTATGAAACATATTCTAAAACATGGTGGTTTTACGATGGCAAAAGTATATTTTATTCACGCCCTCAAACGTTTTCCTTTGAGAGAAAGAGACTACTTTTATTTCCAAAACAGGAAGAAAAGTTATTTCTACTCATCGCGCCAGAAAGACTCGAGACACCTTTTAACATGATTTGACACGGGATATTTAAGAATACAGAAGTGAAATAGAGGGCAGAACGGCAAACTAAGTCACACACGCTAGCCAGCAAAATGGCTTCTCTTGCCAACAACGTGGCGGGAACCCCTACCGCCAGTCAACTAAGGTGGCTGCACTGCAAGCCGGCAGGCAGACCAGTAAACCTGTAGTTACATGCAGGAGCCAAAAAAGAATATTAGAATATCATATTTGCG
This sequence comes from Medauroidea extradentata, assembly GCA_003012365.1. NCBI lineage: Eukaryota > Metazoa > Arthropoda > Insecta > Phasmatodea > Phasmatidae > Medauroidea > Medauroidea extradentata. The sequence goes on from PNEQ01059481.1 coordinate 8,405, forward strand.
CAAACATAACCAGGTGGAGGGCGACATGCCCTCTACGTGCGGTGTTTACCACAATTGCCTCACTCTATTTTGCAAACAGAGGTCTACACAATATTTCATAATAAAATAGCACATCGCCTTAGGGGTCATTTGCTGGAATACTATTCCTATGTATATTGCGAAAGTAAGCAAAATCAATAAAATTAAGTATTAATTACATATATTTTTACAAAATACTAAGCATTATATCATGTTCATGCACCGGTGCCTTTATCAATGAAACCATTACTAAACCGTTCATTATAGCCCACTATTAACATAAAGTTTTAGATACAGTTTGATTCAGTTCGGCAAAGGTATTATTTTTATTTAAAAGGTTACGTTCCTCAAATCACTCGCAAGATCAAGCCCAATTATAGTGGCTTACATAAAGTTTACGGCGCATACCTGGTAAAACGATGATCGCCGAGCCAGCACTATTTCAAGTCAGTCTTGCAACGAGGTGTCGTGTCCCATACTCTTCACGACGTGTATCACACTGCTCAACGTTACAATAGAAGTCGACATCCACGGTGTTTGTAGTAGATCCTAACACCTGGACACTTCGCCGACAGCTTCAATTAATACAACTTGTATTGTTTGACTAAGCAAATACGTGAGGCACCATGCCCCGACCACACACGCTATAAGTGCCACTTTAAGGGCGCGATCTACCGCAATTTTCATCATCATTATTAAATTTTTTATTTGTATCAGATATTTTTTTTCTTATTTTAGACACGAAATTTGATGAAATTTGGCTTTTATGAAATTTTTTTATCTTTCATAGTTTTCGCCTAATGGCTTGTTAAAGTCATATTTTGCATGTTTCCGTTTTAACGACTACACTAAAACCAAATTACATACCAAACTCAAAAAAATCACACTAGATAAAGACATTGCAGGCTATAATGTCATGCTCATAAAATTAAAGAATAAAAATTATTTGAATTTAAAAATAAAATGCTAAAACTGAAAATAAAAATTTTAAACATTCAATATTTTTTTAAACATACAAATAATTTTTATTCTTTAATTTTATGAGCATGTCATTGTAGCCTGCAATGTCTTTATCTACTGTGATTTTTTTGAGTTTGGTATATCAGTTGGTTTTAGTGTAGTCGTTAAAACGGAAACATGCAAAATGTGACTTTAACAAGCTATTACGCGAAAACTATAAGAGATAAAAAAATTTCATTAGAGCCAAATTTTGTCACATTTTGTGTCTAAAATAAAAAAAAAAATATCTGGTACAAATACAAAGCAAATAATTGGTGATAAAAACTGCGGTAGACCGCGCCCTTCTCTCGACGCCGTCAAACACGCTCAGTCCAAGACGTCTACATCAGGTGAGCGCTGCTAAGGTTAATTCTACTACAGGTTAGAAAGATCAATGTTATAAGTTTGGCACAGGGAAAATTTCTGCCACTTGAGCGCTGGTATCGCTAGTGCACCAAACTGACCAATCAGAGAGCGTTCCTGAATTTTAAGTTACCTTAAGTTGATAATAATTTAAAACCCAAAATTGCTTTATTTTCACTTTAAAATTAAATTTAATGACTAAGACAATTTCCAAAATTGTTTAAATTTAATTTTACTACGGTTTCGTATTTATCTGGTCTCTTAGCGATTGAAGCGAAACTAGTGGCAGAAATTTTCCCTGTGCCAAGCTCTCCCATAGTAAAATGTATTTTCTTTCTAACCTGTGGTAGAATTAACCTTAGCGCTGTTAACCAAGTCCCAGCGCTCGCGTCCGACTCGCATCGCCTGCTCGCGGAAGCAGCACTCTACACGCCCACAATTTAATTACACTGACGTGGGCTATAGGAATGGGCTATATTTAATATTTAAACATATTATTATACTAATATGATTAACCCTAATAAAAATAAAATATAATAAAACAATCAACTAATGCGCCCTTTAATATAATAACACCAATTACTAATATTTGAAATATATACGAATAGTCCTGGGGTCACTAGGCACAGGGTTGCCAACTGCAAAAAGCCAAACAACCCTGAGACAACGCCAGTTGTCTCACTTGGTGGATAGTTGAACTGACCGGCTATTACACTTGGGCAACAGAATATTCAAATACAAATTAATCTTGTTTCAGCAATAAAACGTATATATGTCGCTATGTACAAAAATTGTTTGGTTGCGCTTATCTCAGTTTAACCTTTCCATTTGTGTATAATATGTGACAGAAGAACAACATTTATTTATGAACAAATAGTGTACGTACAACAAAATGAAAATACACTGCACGGTCCCACCTCGGGCAGGTCACATTCTGTATGAGAGAACGCCGAGGTGAAGGATAGGCCAGCTGCTCGACTAGCGAGCCATATCTGTCACTTTCCGACCCAAGGAATAGATGAGGTGAGGGTGAAACGAGTGTGGAGCAGCGACGGAATGAGAGAGGTGGAAGAAACGGGAGTTCCCTGTCGGTCAACGACAACATTAGTCACATTTCAACATGTGAAATATACGGCACTGAACCCGCTGGGGATCGAATCCAGAACGCAGTTGGTGGTGGTAGGGGGTGGGACGAAAGGTAAGTATTTCCCATTGACCACCGCGGCTCCTATACATATGAGACTTTTAAATAAATATCATTAATACACGAACATCTACTGCAGCTATCAGATATATACTATTACCATCTGGTCAAGCATGGACTGGACAGCGAGAAATGTTCAGGCTGCAATTAGGCAAGCGTTGGGAAATCAAGAAGACAGCAATTCACCTCAGCCCCCCCCCCCTCGTAGTGAGGACAAGCACGCCGATATGTGGCACTGTTACCAAGTAAACGGGGGCTGTCATCCGCCAACACTCAATCAACAGGCCAGTTCTCCTCCGGGGCTCGGGGGTCGTGTCCGGGCGGGGGCGTACTCATACTTCGATGCCGCTCACCTCATCAATTCAGTTTTTTGTTAGGTCGTCAGATCTAGTGTTGTGGCAGCAACCCTTCGACTTAATTTAATATATTTATAATCAGTAATATTGTGCTCCCCTCATTAATTAACATAACACATCGCAACTGTTTTTGTATTCCGAGTACCTGCCATTGTAGTAGAGTAAATGCTCGTCTAACAGAAACTTTTTTAAAGTCATCTAACCCTAAATATCCACCTTACAAATTAAAGCAGTGTAGCAACCATCTAAATAAACCCTTCCACAATATAACTTTGTAGCAATAAGTACGTACCGCATGACCAACGTCTAAATTCGTAATAGATTTAGACAAGCATTTGTCTAAGCCCTTCTGTTTCAGTTATCACAGTCAGAACCTTTGTATGTACCGTACCTTTTTCAATATTTCTACTTGCAGGCAGTGAATAAAGTACCGTAAAAATGGTGAGATTTTGCCAAGTGGGGGTTAGGTTGAAACCACCTAATTTTATTTGTTTGTTTGCAATTATTTAAAAAAAGTTAGTGCATTTGCTAAGTCCTAAATAATAAATCAATTCGAAAAAAACACGAGAGTAAAAAATATACGCTATTTCATGTAGAATTAGGTTGTCAAAATCTCCCCCAAACTTGGCATAATCTCACCCCATTTTACAGTAGTATATCGAGTGGTGGGTAGGGAACCTGGAACCTCGCGAAAAAGTTTCTCACCAGCTTGTTTCAACTTATTTCCCCCTCACTAACAACTTTTTTTTGTTTATTGGTAACGTGTCTTTGTGAACTAGCGTAGCTTATTAGCCTGTGTCAATTAGAATACGGTTATCACAATACCACACGTCCGTCATATGAGGGTAGAATCCAAATAATCGTGAAAGTTAAAACATACAATCAACCACCACGACGCAGAGATGCATATGTTAACACGGGGAGTTGAAAAAAGAGGGACAAAATTCTTTTTGCGAAATTCCTGTGTCCCTAGTTTTGGACGATTACTTTTCAGATACACGTGTATTGAACTCCTCACTGTTAAAAATTTCCGTGAATTTAGGGGCAATTTTACGGAAACGTCTGTTTATTTAACGGAAACATTATTTTGTAGAACAGTTATACATAATTATGTTTCATTAATTAAACACATGTTAAACTGCGAGAAGAAACAAAACAAATAACCGAACGCATTTTTGTGCCTGCATCCTAAAGAAGTCACATAAATATGCGAGTTTCAAAAATAGGAGCTAGTTGCCTTCAGTAAACTAACGGACACTACTGGAGAATTTTTTACCAGAACTTCTCCGTAAAACAACGAAAATTACTTTTAACAGTGCCACCTAATGTTTGTGAGAGTTTTTTAGCATCTGTTGTTGAGTTCTCCTTAGTAACATACTAAAAATTCCACTGGCATGCGATACCACTTGAAATACTCTCATGTACACCATTATAAACTTTAAACGGAAATGTACCGTTAATAAACGAAAATAGTGTCCGTAAAAGTAAAATACGGAAATGTGAATAGTAAATATATACTACGGAATCATACGGAATATTTCCTTAAGTCTGCTACGGACACTTTCGCGGGAAAAAAATCGAAAATTTATGGGTTAAACAGATGTAAATATTACGGAAATATTTTAATAACATCACCGGTAAATCTGGAAATCTGTATAAATGCAATTGTATCATTATAGACATGTAAGTATGGCTCAGTTCCGTGTGATGAAACTGTTTTACGGATTTAGAACTAAGTTGCCATGAATTCACGGAGGTATCCGGAGAAAATTTTACCGGAAATTCCGTAAATCGACACAGAAAAGTTTTACAGTGTACTGTTTTCCCAGAATAATATTTAGTACGCACTGGGTACATTGAGTACTGTTTCTTACTGTGTATAGAGTCAACCATATAGTTAAGTTAGTTGCTTCTCGCCCAAGATCGTTGAAGCCCTGACTGAAATGGGCTAACACTTAAAGACGTGCTATTTTAACATCAGCCAGAATCAATTTAACGCACCGGTTATTGCGTGACTGCGTGGAACATTTGGGTTATAATATTGCACAAGTAATCTGTGCAGAAAGGCAACCTGTGAACCCTAAAATAAATTACCAGTTATGTTTCTAGCATGGGCCAAGTTGTCTGAAATGTTTTGATAATTATTTTCTCTTACAACAATGGTTTGAATATTAAAGGGTAAAGTCTTCTCCCACTCATTTACGATGTTATTTCAACCGATATTTTAAAAGCATGCTAAAATGATAAGAATTTGTGCCTGTGATGGAAATTGTTTAATTCATTATAAATAAATAAACAAGCGAACTTTCGTAAGTAAAGAAAATATATGTGTAGCGGCGAAAGTCAGTAAGCTAGTTTAGCGTAATCCATTACTTAAATTTGTTGCTCTACAAACTCATTAATATTTAATCCCTGTCCTGTATAGGTACACATGTCAACTATAAACAGACTCACAAAAATACTGAACATGATTTACAAAAAAAAAAAAAAAAATCTTTTTGAACGTGAAATTTTATAGGAATAAGTCCGTACTATCATAAATATTCTACGACTTTACATTCTACTCGTCTGTACAAAGGACGATGCATTCTTGGCAACTTGACACACGCTTGTCACACGCTTATCAGCAAAATTCTAATGAGCCAAACAATGGAAACAAAACTTAACTTTGCGGTACGGGGAAATCGTTTTCAAAATATGCTGCGAATATCGCTTTGGAGAAACGCACGAGAGAGATAAGTATTCCATGATAAATATTTTACCAGAATGCATAAAATTGTATCTTAGTATTAAAATTCTAAGGAACTTTAAAATATTGAACACACTGGCACATAAATCCATTGTAAACAAGGGTATACGTATTTTGTATCTAAGATCTTGGGACGATACTTTAATAAGATATACGTACTTAATAATGCGGAGGAAATATTGCTGGTACTTATAACTGGAAATATTTCTGGTATGAGTTTAATTCGTTATGATTCGTATGGTAATAATACACACTTAACCCAAAAATTACACATCCAAGGGATTTGTTTACTATTTTCAAGAAATCTGTGAAATAATTTTAGTGAATTGAATGAGCTGTGAAACTGTGGCTGTTGTGATAAAACAGCGCAATATATTATAATAAATAATATATTTTATATTTTTAGTTAAGAGAATGAGACTTGTGTTTGAGGCTAGTCTAGACGCCAAATGGTTTCCAAATGTTGGTATGGATAATCTTTGTTTACGAATATCTTTTAGAATATTTTCATGACCAAATGGTAGTTCTAGTTCTATGATTTTGCTTCAAATGTGTGTTTGTTTATGTGAAAAATTTAAATTTTCATGTTGCCGGTTTCATAATTTTTTATTTTATCCCGATTATCATCTGATTAAATTTTAAGTTGTGGTTAGCAATGTGTTTATCATGTTATGGTTTACTTAAAACTGCTGTGTAACTAGTGATAACCAATTGTTAAGGTGAACATAAGAAAAATTTCCGGTTACTGAGTTAATCATAACATTTAACAAATGTGGCAGATTGGGATTTCAAGCAATAAAGCATAACGCTTTTGATTAAAACATAACTATGTTTTAGAAAATCAGAAAATTGAAAGTGAAGTTATACTAGGGGCCGGTTTCACAGTGTAATTTTAAAGTGTTGCTTATCTGACTATATAGTGTGTGTAAACGAAATTTTTAATTGCTGGATAGCGTTTCTGAAACCACTCCTCCCGTTTCAGAGTGCTATGATTAGCAAAGTGCTGGTTGATTTAAAATTTGCAAACATTCAGTGACGTTTCACGTTGTAACTGTGCGATGAATTTTTTTTAAGTCGCTGTTGACATTAGCTTGTAAACAATGGGCGAAAGAGGTGAACGAGCACGTCCCACTAGTTTTATTGCCTCTGAAAACAAACTTACTTAATTACTCCAGTTAAAAAACGTTCTCATATTCTGGAATGTAAAAAACAAGACGCAGTGATGTAGAAACAGAAAGAGGAATAGACAGTTGCAACCGAGTTCAACACTATTTCGGGCGTGTGTCCGCATACCGACAAAATTAAAATTAAAATTAAAAAAAAAAAACTAATTGTCAAAACATAAAAAGGTCTACACGAAAAAAGATTAGCGAAGAGCGTATGCAAGTCTTCAAGGCGTGCTGTGGATTGCACACAGAAAACCACTTAAACATATTTCTACGAGAAAAACCAAATTCATAATAAACATGGACGAAAGTAAGCATACTTGTCAAACTTCCGATTTTGTTTTCAGACGTGTAACGATCATTGAATGTTATTCACAAACAGACATTACTCACTTACGTTGAGAAATTTTCGAATAATCATCCGTTGGGGGTAGCTCAGATAACCGCTTGGCGGCATCGGCATGTTTTCCAGAATTGCTTCTGGTTGGTGCGTTAGGACTAACTTCCTATATCTGATCCCAAAGGCAAAACAGAATACGCATAAGAGATTAAAAATTTATCTACCAAAATTCACCAGTAGTGACACTGATTTATCGCTGGAATAGTTTACTGTTTGCTGTGGTATTACATTCATAACTTTCGTTCTTCATTCGAAACTGGCGTGTATCCAAGGGAAGGATCAAAAGGTTTGGAAGGGGGGAAGGGCAGCCTGCCCCGGGGGGCGCTAGTGGTGCGGAAAATTTTTATTTGGGAATTAAATGTAAATGAGTGTAAAAAAAGATTCAATATCTACCAATATTTTTATTTTTACTACTTTTGTATTTTTGTATTTTTATTAACCTTGAACAGCATATAATATTATAAGTACAGTATTTATAATTATAATGTACACTTAAGGCGGCCGCCTACCACACGCTTCAAATGGATTGCAGCGTGTTCGCAAAAAAGGTTTTTTTTCTACGAAAGTATTCCACTTGTGCCCATTGTGCCAACGTACGAAAAGAAAACAAACTTCAGACAAGGTCGGAACCTCATTGTTGAGACGCCAAACTCATTAAAAACACTGTTTCTAAGCCCTACAACATGGCTAAAAACGGCTTTTCGTACTTCCGTTCTTCAAAACGTACTAACAGGATGTATGCGAAATTAAGATTGTCATCTGCACTGAACTTAATTACAGACTTTCCACCAATAAAATTATATGGTGACCCATAGTAAAAACAGTTCGGCGGGAAGCTTGCACGCTAGTCCAGCGCTTGGCTCGTTGAGGCGACGCGGTATTTAATGCGCGCTACAAGGTCGTCCTTACTGATCCGTCGCTTTTGAGCCTCTCACACGCGGGTAAGCGGCGCTCTTAAAACAGTGCTAATGGTAGGTAGCAAGTACAGGTTTTATGTATTTCTACTAAAATTTTATGCTGTTATTTACGCGAGCGCAAAACAACGTATGCAAGACACGTTAATTACTGTTGGGTTGATTGGACTGATGGAAATAGCGGTGGCTACAGAATAGACGGGGAGGGGGACAAATCACAATTCTTGCCCAGGGCGATGGAAAACCTAGTTCAGTTCCTGGTGTGCCCATATTGCTTTGGTGCGCCACTACAGAACATTCGTCCTTCGTTTTAAAGAAGTACATAAATATACTCCCGTCATACAGGTAGTTCGGGATAAAGTGCGCGCTCACTAAAACTCTGATTTGTTACTATCTTACGTCAGTTTGTTTCTTTCCACTGCATGTAATCATAAACATTGCCACGTGCTTCTATTTACACGTAGGCTTGTACATTGTTTACACTTACATTACACTGCTCCGAAAATGTTACCTAAAATATCTTACTCATTAAATTTACAGTTGTTGAATACACGTTTTAATCAATAGTAATGTAAGTTATAAATACCTACAAGTTAACGTCTACATAATAGGGGTTTCTGTTCATCGACCGTAATTTATACGACACGCACAGTTGCTGTTACGAATCTCGTAAATGCTTGAGTATTAAATTATAATTTTTAACTCAAAGCAGTGACTATAGAAAAGGCGTAATAACACATGCAATTTAAATATTCAAGTTCTGTTCATTTGAACTGCCATGAACAATGACGACGCACTTAACAGAACAATTTATGACATATTTTCTTAATGTGTGAAACATAAAAACATGTGGTTTCTAATTACAGATACTCAGGCTGACGATCGTAAACATTACAGTTTACAGATTACCAATCACAAAAGTCATTTTCTAATACTTTTGAATGTGTTTATCAGAGACCCAAAATTATTGCACAACGGACAAACACACCGACTCAACTAACTGGGCTTCCAATCGTAGCGGCGGAAACCTAACTGTGACGCTAACTGTCGGTGGAAATTTGAACTAGAAAACGACGGTTGGCGTTCAGCGTTTCGGTTGCGCCACTTTATGCAGACGGAAATTAAGACAAAGTATATACTCAATGTGTACGTTAATAATATCACAAACAATACATTTTAAAGTAAATTTAACACAGAGAGTTGATTTCGTTTGATGTTCTTTCAGTACAATCACGATTTTGTGGCGAAATAATGTTGCAGCTTTTGGTTCCAATGCCTTATGAGCACATCTTCTGTTAATGGATGTTTTAACTGTCACTTCCTTGGGTTTCTGGTGGCAAAACACAGGCGCATCGCATGGTGTCACAATTGCCTTATTCTGATTGGTACAGTCCAATGAAGAGACGGGTCTGAACAGACACGCTGCCAATAACCATGAATCACAACTTTCATTGTGCACGTAAGGCATTGGAACAAAATGGTGTAAAAATCTATTGGCGACAAACTCGTGCTTCCATACAGGATGTAAGGAAATTAGTAGCCCAAACTCCGGGAGGTGATTCCTCATGAAAAATAAAGTAGACATTGTATAGGACACATTCAAGAAAAGTTAATTTTACGTGCGGAATAAGCCCTTGAAACTCGGTTTTGAAAATCGTATTTTGCCAAAATATTAAAAACGTTTCGGAGTTAAATTATGATTCTTTGGGTGGTGTTAAGTATTATTTAGATCTTTAACATTTAATAATTTCAGCCTTCTAACCTTCCCCTTTCATGAGAATAAAGGGGTTGCCTTCCTGATATCGCATAAAATTACGTTGGCGTTACGTTCTGTGAATATTACATGTTGTCTATTCGGGCAGTACACCGTAAAGAACAAAAAAGGTCCTCTTGTCGCAAATGCCTAGAATGCATCGTTTATCAGAAAAATGTACACAACTGTTCTATTCTTGGTATGTAGGCAAAAAGTTATGGTCCTGACCACTAGACCATTGTAGTCCCCACTAATGTCGCTAATTGACAGAAATTAAGTATTGTGAAATGAGAATTCTGCGATCAGGACACACTGTCTTCTGCAGAGTTTTCAAAATGACAGGGGTTGCCTTAAATATTCACACAGGTGTTTCGGATGATGCACGGTATTCAATGGTATTACCTAATGAACAAAAGTACGTACTAAGTATGCTTGTAGTAACTGGACTACGCACAGATCTCTTGTGAAAGGCCAACAAGTTTGTCTGTCTCAAAGATTACAATACTTGTGTTTAAATGTTGGTGCACAACGCCTGGAAATCAAGGCTGTGTGAAATTATGTTCACAGCAGGAGCGATACATCAAAAGTGTTACATTTCGTCAGAAAAATCCATAACTGATTGCCTACATCACAGGAGGTGTTTGATATGACATCCTCCACATACATAGCACAGCCTCAACCTACGCAGTAGCGACCCACGCACACGTTCGAAGACATCTGGATTGTCTCGCACATTGGCTGCTACAATGGCGAGTCTTGCTAACAAATCCTCCTCGTCCACAATTTGAGTCTGGTACACAGCACTATTCATGTACCCCCACAGAAAGAAGTCCAGAGCGTTTAGTTCAGGGGATCCTCCCATCACGGCGATCAGGATTTGATTGCTGTTGGGTTCGATCCCCGGTGAGTTAGAGCCCCTGCTTATCGCAAGTGGGAATCGTGTCGGACAAATTTGCTGGTCGGCAGGATTTCTCAGAGAACTACCGTTTCCCCTACCTTTTATTCCGGCAACGCTCCCTCGTAGTGTCACATTCCATTGTCATAATGCAGAGATGATGGCAGACTACAGGCTCAAAATCAGAATACCATCAACCAGTTTGGAGTTATTCCCGTGCTAGGGTGCATTCGTCATACAATACTTATTTATTTATTAGTGAAATACGTACATGACAAACTGATATTCTTCCAGAATGTATTAAAGAATGTTCTGTTGTTTATGAAGTTCGCGGATTTATGTCGTCAAAACAATAACATTTTTAAATTTTGCTAAACCAAATTTGTTGCCAAATTAACCAAGTCGCGCATAGGCATGTTTTTAATTTTAAGCTTGTCTAACTGCATTTTGCGACATGCTTTAACAACTACATCACGGGTTCCATTTTCCTGAAAGCATGGTACAAACCCATTTCTTAGCAGATGTAGCACTTTTTGCCTACATACTAGGCACAGACCAGTTGTGTACATTTTTCTGGTAAACGGTGCATACTAGGCATTTGCGACAAGATGACTTTTTTGTTCCTTACGGTGTATTGCCCGAATAGACAAACTGTAATATTCACAAAACGCAACGCCAACGTAATTATATGCGATATCAGGGAGGCAACCGCTATTATTTTCAGAAAAGGGGAAGGTTAGAAGGCTGAAATTATTAAATGTTAAAGATCTCAATAACACTTAACACCACCCAAAGAATCACAATTTAACTCCTAAAAATTTTTATATTTTGACAAAATACGATTTTCAAGGGCTTATTTCGCCCTTAATATTAACTTTTCTTGAAAATGTCCTATATAATGTCTTCTTTATTTTTCATGAGGAATCACCTCCCCGAGTTTTGGTTATTAATTTCCTTACACCCTGTATTAAAGTAATTTTATTTTTAAATAGAAAAATACGCAGACCTATGTGTGATTATTCGCTGCCAATCATGCAAGCAACAATGTACGTACCTCTTGTTAATGTTGAATTATATGCAGCAATGGATAGTGTTTTTATTTTTAATGTTAAATCTTTACTGCTCATTTTATCCCGAATGACCTATACAAGACGTAAGCCGCTACACTGTTTTGCAAGGTGGCACGAAAATGCTTGCGATATTCCACAGTCTGTACTCATCAGTACTTTCCTGACCGCTCGTCAACCAACCAAGTTGCAGTTACCTCTTCCGCAGGGATTTTCGGATATTGGAACTATTTACAAATGAAAACGCGAGAATTTTTGAAATTCGATTATTATAGAGGCCTAGCTATGATCATATTAAAAATTATAAAAATTACAGTTTTCCACTTTTGTACACTGTGAGCTTTAAGCCCTTATTTTATTTAAAACATTTTTTGAATTTTTTTACTCGAAAGTAAAGCCTACTACCGCATAGTGCTATATAATTAAATGTTCGCTGATAAAATATCTACTCGGCAAAAAAAATTCATAGAATTTCGATGAGTAGTTAAGATTTTATTGTCGATTAAGCATTCCAGTCGTTCGCTCGACATCGTACCTATCCATACCCCTTAAGAGGAGTCCTCGACTGGCGCATGGACGGCATTGCAGCGTGTCACGCGTATTATTTTTACGTGAAACCGCTTAACGTGTTCATATTATGTTTATATACGAAAAGAACACACACTTAAAACTATGCTTCTGTGTTTTCAAACGTTCAGCACGCTTTTAAGAAACATGATTTTCGGGTCTCTGAAAATGGCTAAAATAGTTTTTTTTTTTTAATTGCTGTAACTCCGAAAATATTATCTGAATTCTTAAAGTGCAAAGCGGGAGGCATGCGTTTGACTTTACTTCATACTACTATTCAAAAATAAAATGTTGTAATCACCACTTAAAGTCCCTTAGGAAAAATACTGCAAGAAAAACACAGCACTCCAGTTTGGCGGGCTGCGAATAGAGGCGATATTCTTCTAGTCAAGCGTGGGACACTGGCTCTTATCGCTACGATGTTCCCACGCCTTCAAAGACGGAAGTTCGACATCGGCGAAGATTCCTCTTAATTAAGAGGGCGTGTATACAACATTCAACGCTAAAAGCATTAATGTATAACTGTACGTTTTTTGAAGCCAGTTTGCGAAAATTAAACGATAGGAATCCTAGACAAAAGTTTTAACCAACGTGTTAAAAAAAATTATTTCCAGTGTTACGAACTTCTTAGGCACAATCTCTAACGCCGGAACCTGGTGCATTTAACTGCGACGCAAAAGATTATGCGTAGCGAATTAGTAATTCTGGATAAATATTTACTCATATAGTTGGCAAACATCATTATATAGGATTGTCATCGAGTATTTTATCCATATAAGAAAAGCGTAGAAATCAATTTATGTTTTCAGTGTTTATATTTCTACCACGCACTCTTAAGGATCTCAGGCTTCAGGTTTTCACACATATTCAAGGGCGAACGCAGCTGTTCCACGGTCAATGTCAACGTACTAGGACTACAGAGGACAACCAGGAGGATTGAACACTATCCCTACTTCTACAGACCTACTTATGTGCAGGAGTATCAACCATTGCCTCCGAGTACGACTCACAACCACCACAGCACGAAGCCGGGACTTTCTCGCTGATCTCCACCGATAAAGAAAAAAAAATACCATGCACAATGACAGGAAAATTTTGCGGGTTCAAAGATCTGTAGGCGGGGTCACCCCTAAGACCATTCAAGCATGGCTCTCTCTGCCTCTCGTTGAGGCGACACATACAGTACACCACTTAGCATCTCCTACTGCAATCGAAAAAAGATACAGTATTCCAGAAAAACACATACCCTCGGATAATTCTCTTGATTTAATTTTCTTGTTTTTACAATCATATAATAGTTAACCACAAACAAACGGGGTATTGCCTTGCAGTATCCCACACTCACTAGGCACTGGAAATGTATATTTATTCAAAGAAAAAAGTACACCGACAAATGTGGCCGAATTTATTAAGTAAAGTGGTCTTGCCATTCTGCATCTCTATGGTCATGTACTCAGGCGGAAGGAAATTTACTAGAAGATAAATAACATCGTCCGGAAATTAGGTATCAACCAGGTTTATGGCCTTAAGAGTGCGTAGTAGATAAATAAACGCTGAAAACATCAATTGATTTCTACGCTTTTTTCGAAGACAATATAGATAAAATACTCAATGACAATCCTAAATAATGGCATTTGTCAACTTTATGAGTAAATATTTATCCAGAATAACTAATTCATTAAGCGTGATCTCTTGCGACGCAGTTAAATGCACGAGGTTCCGGCGTCAGAGATTGTGCCTCAGAAGTTCGCAAACCTGGAAACTATTTTGTTTAAAACTTTGGCTAAAACTATTGTCTAGGATTGT
>PNEQ01059482.1:0-11900 GCA_003012365.1 Medauroidea extradentata
TGCTCCAGTGAGTGAGCTTTGAACATTTGACGATGTAGCGCAGGAGTCCGTGAGCGTTTTTACGCATGTCCGCCATTGGTTCGGAGTCCGCAAGGTCACGTTTAATAAACAATGCCCCGATCGAAATAGTTTCCAACATGTACATGACTTAGAAATCCAACCTCTCCTCAGTTGAATCCGCGAAATTTCCGGGGCTCTATCCATCATCCGTCCGTCGTCATTTCTTTCATTTGCAACACTATCAATTTAGAAAAAAAAAAATTCTGTTGGACGTAAAAAATTCACCTTAACATGTTACTTATTTTTACATATTCATTCATTAGTCCATGGCTGCTAATAAGTGCAACCGCTGTTTTTCACCAAAAATAAAGTTCGCGAACATAACATTTACTAATAAAATTATGTACATTTAAATTTCAGTAATCATTAAGAAGAGAAAATAATTTCTGTGAAAATGTTTTCCGTATAACATAACTTCGTCTATCGTAGTTTAAATTAATGAATTTACAGTACTATTCAAGAAAAATGTAAAATAAAACAAACTTCACAGCCTTCTTATGAAAATCGAACCGTTGAAACGATCGCCGCCATCTTTAGAAGGCTGTGTAGTGTGTATTCATCCTTCGTCCGTCAAAGTTAGATCTTGCCTAGCTTTCGACGGCCGGATGGATGGAACTATTGGAAGCCTCCGATTAGCTGGAGGTCACGTGACCGACGGACGAACGGTCGGCTGATGGGCGAGACGGAGGTTGTAACTCCATTAACTTTAGCGTAGTCTAGCAATGGAAAATGTACACAGTTTATAGCTCTGGTCTTGTAAATGGGTGTAAACTGATTAATACCAGAGCATTAGTGAATATAAAGTGATATGAAGTTGATAAATTAAAAGCCGAAATTGGTTTGTTTTCCACTTCAAAATTAAATTAAATAATTTATCTGTTTGCCAAGCATAGTTAAAATTAACTTTACTACTTTCACGCATGTTATTAAACCCCTTAGCAACAGTAGTGCTATTAGCGGCAAAATTTTTACCTGTGCCAAACTCTCCTATAGCCAGGGAAACATATTTTCTGTCTAACCTGTAGTAGTATTTTAACCTTAATAGAACCTTGTGGAACAGTGTAGCAGTTGTCTTTTCAGTGCTGGAAATTTTTGTAGCAGAACGAGTTGACCACTCGCGGAAAAAACTGTATCGTGGCAGCTGCAAAATATTTTATT
Source organism: Medauroidea extradentata (assembly GCA_003012365.1). NCBI lineage: Eukaryota > Metazoa > Arthropoda > Insecta > Phasmatodea > Phasmatidae > Medauroidea > Medauroidea extradentata. The sequence goes on from PNEQ01059482.1 coordinate 1,219, forward strand.
AGTATTGAACCTGCCAAATATGTCGTTGCTCACCACTAAAATATGTGGTAACTAATAATGACTGGATTTAGTTACTTAGACATACTCCATTGTGAAATAGATGATTGCAAATAAAACTAAAAATAATATATAAACATAAATAAGCAGTGTGTGCTTTGGTCAACAGTTGACTAAAGCATACTCTGCTTATTTATGTTTTTCTATTATCTTTGTCGTCTATTTCGCAGTGGAATATGTCCCATTGCACATTTCTTTCAAAGATCATACTAAATTTAATGTTATGTTTACTACAAAATAATTGGGGGGGGGGGACATTTACTACAAATATTTTGTTGCAGTGCATTTCCCTGCGATGGATGCTGCATGGTTTCAGCCAGATGGAGTCACGGCTTATACTGCTAAGACGACAAGGGCGGCCATTCTACAGTTGTTTGGTGCCTGCGTCATATCCAGAGACCGGAAAAATTCGCGGGTTCACAGACCTGTAGGATAGCCTCCAAGAACATGTGTGTATTCAAGCAGACATTATCTGCTCACTGGCTGCTCGATCACGCAGTCATATGGGCCTGCATTTAGTTAGTTCTGTACTATTGGCTAAGCGACTTCCAGGAAGTGTCAAATAAGTCACGGGTCAATTGCGAAAGTGGCACGAACATACAGTTGTTGGAATTCTAGCTTGGGCCCAAAAGTAAACGTGAATTTTTCATGTCTCTAGTCATATCTCGTTACTATGGCATTCCCTAGCTCTAAATTTCAACAGACTTTTCTATGCGGTTTTTCTTGTTGGATCATCTTAGAAGCAAGTGTACAGTACTCTCCAAATAACACTCGCGGAGATGAATATCAGATCTGAAGATCGACGCAACCCCTGAGCTGTTGTTGTGAGCAATGTAAACTCGTCGATTTCAATTCGTCAAATGCGTACTACACAGAAGTGTTTTCAAAAGATGACGATTTGCTAAACAATTTTCTGCTATTTATTACAGGTCTTTTAATATCTCCCGTTGTTATGGTCCATTCTGTTAATTATTTTCTGATTTACACCTGGAATTTTATACTGTATATGTTAAACGTATACTTGTTGACAACACTTGCTACTGGCATTTCTATTTTTTGATGTGTGTTTCTTCAAATAGGTAACAATGGCGTATTTCCATAAAACGGTACATTTTTTTTTAGTTTTTATTCATTGTCGATGAACGATTTAGAATCACGTCGCCACAGAAAAATTGTATTGTTTGAAAAAAATCTAATTTTAGCACAACATAAAGCTATTTTGAGGGTTTCCGAGGACAGTGCACAACATACTAAAAAGAGACTTAAGATTGGCCACCCGTAGACATGGTCCAGACCTAAAGAATGTTGTGAAGTGAAGCACTGCGTTAGTGAAGTGACAGAATGCGAAGACGTGGGAGAGAGGGGAGACGGGAGTATACCGAGTAAACTAGCTGGCTATCGGCAACGTCCGCCACGTTTCCCTCGCGTGGAAAAGTCAGAGAGCGACTCCGACTCGCTTCGTGTAAGAGGCGAGCGAGCGCCGTAGCCGCTGTATACCGCGCCTCTATAGACAACTAAGTAAAACTAGCCTGGATTGTGTATGTTTGAATTGAGCCTACTTACAACCTGTGCGGTGAAGTGTTAGTTTACGACGCACGTGGCAAAATTTCACGGCATCAGTTCCGTCACGCACAGAGGATTGAAGGAACAGCACACGCTAATACATTTTTGTAAAATTACAAGCCTTTTTTGCAGTTACAATATTTATGTGTATAACAAACTTCGGAAAACTGGGTAATCTACCAAAATCGTGGGTATAGCGAAAGTTACATATTTAAACACAAATCGCATACTTCGGTACGCGTTTTGACGGAATAAAGTGATTATCCATTTTGATTTCGTGCAACAAAATTAAGGAAGTTTAGTCACTTATATAAAATACATACAAATAAAACAACAAGTTACCAGGATAACTTATAAACATGCTGTTCTCACAATGGGGATACTACCTAATTTCTTGTTATATATATATTTAAAGTACGTTTAATTTAAAGAAAAATAGTACCACACTTTCTTTTTATGCGTCCGTATAACATGAGGAAAACGTAAATAAAAGAGCGCGTTTATTTCAGTTCAGTAATGCGAGTGCCGCCATGTGAATAACCCCGTGACGTCATATGACTTGTTATTGCATGTCCATTATTATTTTGTTTGTGTGGCTGGGACTCCAAATAGTTATATAAGTGTCTATAGTAGCTTCTTTGTGCAGCGATACAATTACATTTACTCCAAACACAATATTTATTACAGCACCGTGTGACAATACAAGATGGACTCACTCTAAATCTGAATTAGTGAATGTTCATTTAATCACGCCGATGGATGGAGTAGTTTCAACGAACTGAATCAGTGAGAAACCACTGTGAAATCTGTGACTATTCACTGATTCCGACAAATGGTGCCAACATTCCTCAAGTTAATTAGTGAATGTCCACAGATTTTCCAATAATTTTTCACAGATTCAATAAGTGAAAACTGTTCTTTGAAAACAACTGGAAAATCCGGTGAATATTCACTGATTCACTTGTGAGATGTTGGCACGCTTGAAGGAAATCAGTGAATATTCACAATTTATACAATGACTACTTTCACTGATTCAAATTGTTGGAAGTACTCCATCCATCAGTGTGAATAAGTGAATATTCACTAATTCAGATTTAGAGTGTACGTGGTTTCTAAAAAACGAAACCTGAAACAGTTTGCTATTAGCGACTAAAACAAAGTTTATGTATGCAGTGGCTATTATTATATATTGTGTACAGAATGACACGGTAAGCATGGAATGAACACGTATTTTTAAGTTAAAAACTGCGACCAAATCTGACATCTGCTCAATTTATTGTGTTTTTGCTGTTCCAATGCGTGTAGAAACGGCTTAGCCAATAGAATAGTTCAAGGTACCTGTGATTGGCCGATAATTCGAGAGTTGGGCGGGGTTTTGTGAAATGCGTCAGTAGATGACAGCACAGCTACAGCACGCTCAAAAGAAACGTAACAATAATTGGGTGGAAACATAGATTTCTGGTAGATAAATTACGTTGTATATTATTTTCCTGACTCACGTAATAATAACGCTTAATCACCAGTCTGTAATAGCCAGTAAGTTTGTTTACACGCATTCAAACTGTTAGCTCGGTATGTTCACTTTTTGTATGCCTGTGACGTTCATACGGTTGACTTGAAACCATAATGTCCGGAACTACGAAAGTACCAAGTACTACATTTGCACCACGTTTGATGAAATTTGGTCCTCAAAAATAAAAGTTTTTAACTAGATACACACGCGAACGTACAAACACCCGTACATACATACACACAGGCGTACACACTACATACAGGAAGGTGATCTCATAAACCTACTTTTTCCGTCGGAAAGTGGGCTGAAAAAGCGAACAGTATACAAATCAAAGTAGTTTACGGGTGACGAGAGCGGTCATTAAAGTTTAAACACTTGTTTGTTTACAATTAAATTAGCAACTGCACTTCTAAGAGTTTTTCGTTTGATAGTACCAGAATTTTAGAGAGTTCAGTTGACAGGTTCATGCGACGTTGTATTCACGCGGGACTGTGCTTGCTGATACGCAACGATACCTTCGGAAACGACATGCCACTCCAATGATCATTGCATCAGAGCGTTGCTATGGTTCATTAACTGAATAGACGGAGCTGTTTGCGTGGGTAGAAGGCAAGGGGAATAATTGGAGTTCACTAATTAGTAATTACACTTGGTGCCTGGCTCACCATTTTAACGCCTAACGAAAGACTCCAACTACGGGACGCATACATCTGCGCATGCTGTTCTCCATCCTTTACCTCTTCCCTGAGACAATTATTGTGATGGTACTCTTCACAAAGTACCTCACGAGGACCCCGTTACATGACGAGTAATTTTTATCAAGTTTAATTTCATACCTTTTTTTTAAGGCGCCAGTGAAAATTCACATACACAATTAAGTCGAGGAAGAATTAAATTCCGAAGCAAGAATTTCGTTGACATTATTTCTTGTTAACATTTAAAACATCCAAAAAGACAATACAGATAGGCTACGAGGGAGGGAGCGAAATATTGCATTGAATATACTGCAGTATTTTTCATATATGTACTATTATCGCAATTAAGGAAGCTTTCACAGTAACCAGTTGTTCTAAACGAACCATTTATGCTCTAAGGAATAAACAACAGCAACATGGTACCTTTGACTAACCTGCATAGTTGAAACCGAAAATGAAAGACAAACAAAATACCCCCTAAATAAATACAAGGCCACCACCTATCACTTCTGTTCCTTGTCCGTTAGGCATAATTATAGTAATAATATTGTTATGGTTTATTGAAATGCAGTATTAAATTTACTTAAAAGAGATTATTTAAATCTAAAGAACAATAAGGGTAATAATTTGGTTCAATTAATTAAATATTAAAATACACAATACAGACTACACCTTTATAGAAAATATAAATACGATAAGCAAAAAAATTGGCATCAAGATGTTCCGTTCTTAGAAATTGAAAGACGGGGTTAACTAAAGAGGACACGAAAATGATCTATAATTATTTGTTTGAAACTTTATTAAGATATGACATCATATTACGGGAGAAATCTACTCACGCAAAAATAGTTCTTACACTTAAAAAAATGTTGTGATAAATTTAAGCAATGTAAATTGTTGTTATACTGTGTATGTAGTTAACCATGGTCAGCAGACTGAAATAAATAAATAAATCAAAAACTTAAACTAGTGGAAATACAACAAAAATAAATCTGTTACCCCGTTTGTTTGCAAGGTTTTTCATTGCCTTAATTTTTTTTCAAGACAGAAAATTACTTGGTTTCGGCTAATTAGTTCATTGACGAAAATTCCGTTTAGTATACTATCAGCTTCAACTGAATGTTTTTGTTTTGAAAGAACAATATAACACTGAATGGCAAATTTTTGATATCTGCTCGTTTATGCTTAAAAAATGAGTGTCTCAAAAGTTGTGGGAATGAGGGATCGTGCCATAAGTTAACAACACGGCCAAACGTTTGTACTCTTTTGTTTCATAAATCTCCAATCCAACTTTAAATGTAATTTTATCAAAAGTAAATAGCGACAAAAAACAACCAGATTTTTCAGATTCTACATGACATATGGTTTTCCGTAATTAATTTCTTTATCATCAACATAACCCCAACCTCATTCTTGTCTTAAAACTGACGCTACCCCAATGGACGATATATCATGTTTTATCGATAGTAGCTATAATAATTAATACGAGGTCTATGCGAAAAAAATTATACGAATTAAAATAATATAGCTTAAAGAAATGTAAAATATAGTATTCTAGTACTCACAATTATGTAGTAGTACATCTGCAGAGCTTTGTAACACGGCTGCGATCTGGCAACATCATGCGCCATAAGCTCTGTGCTGCATCAATGTAAGGTTGGGGCGTTCTGTAGCCTACGACACATACATATAAACAAGAGACACGATCGTCTCCCAGCTGGTTAGAATAATGCATGAGATATGATATGACGATAGTGCAACGACGGAATGCACAGGTAAGGGAAAACCAGAGCTCTATAAAAATCAATCTAGGAATTTCACCAGCCATGTTTTCCACGTGTAAAAATCGGGTTGTCACGGCTGGAAATCGAACCCGGATCGCCTTAGTAAGAGACAAGTGGCCTGGCCATTTTTTTCCATAACGGTTTCATATCAATTTTCGTACATAAATGAGACAATTATCCAACAAGCACGCTTTTTAAAACTTAACATTAGTAAACTTCTATCAAAATCTTAACAAATATTACCTAATTGAGAAGTATTACGTAAGGTAAAGCTTCAGATATAAGTTGAGTCACTGCTGGTTTTTGGTTACAAGAATTTCGCGACTACTATTTCCAATGCCTAGGGCCACGATTTTGTCGCGAAAAGATTTTTGTCCCACTTTGTTTCAGTGACTCACGTGCACATCGGCAGTTCTGTTATTGGCAGCGTGTCTATGTTCAGACACGTTTCTCATTTGACTGCACCAATCAGAATAAGATTATTGTGAGTCTGTAAGTCTATAATTTGCCAAGGAAAGTGAGAGTACAATCATCCAATCACAGACGATGTAGCAGAGCTGCAGGTGTGCACATGACGCATCGAAACCAAATGTTGCAAAAATCTTTTCGCCATAAAATCGTGGCTCTACCAATGCCTTACGTGCACATTTGGAGTTTTGCTACGTGGTTAGCGATTGGATATTTTCAATCCTCAGCGTGTTGAAATTCTACCAGCAAATTACGAGACATGTGGTGGTGCAGTAACCTTATTTTGTAGGCGCAGTCAAATGACGGACACCTCTGCAGGAAAATACTATGACTAGAGATGACGGTTAGAGACCAGGAAATTTCGCAGAATCTACGACCTGCCGGATGGACCCCACATTCCTGTGTACACCCTGGCATTAGCTTTCGTTGCTCATTGGCTGCTGCTCCAGTTGTGCATGTGACAAGGTAGCGCCGTAGTCAGTGAGTGTCGTCATGCAGGTATACTGTTTGTTCAAAGTACAAGAGGAATAGTTTCAGAAACAATGACCCAATCACTAATATAATAAGCCTTCACAGGTGATTCATATCTAACATATTCCCAAGTAAATTCGCGAAATTTACAGGCAACTAATGATGGAATATCGCGAAAATGTTTCGTCAACATTCCCTTGAAAACGCTTTAGTTTCTTGCAACACATATGATTGGTAGAGACACTGGAAAATCGCGGGAATAGTTGTCTATTTGCTAGGCTCCAACATACTGTATATACTACTGGATGTTTCGTATCGACATTGGCTATCGTTTATTTGAAGCATTGTTTCTCTCTTCAACAGGTCCAGTTAACTGTACAGCTTGGACACACAGCGTGTGTGATTTGTCCCAGAACTGTTCACACGTGTCACGGTTAAAATTGGAGACTATCTTAAACATAGTCGCGATTTTCCAGTGTCTCTAATGATTAGGTGATGTACGTCTGACACAACGTAGCTGTCTACAGGCGTACAACAAGCATCACATATTACAATAGCGGGTTTCTTATTGTCTCGGTGAAACAGGGCAACAACTCCACGTAAAGAGAAAGCCAGTAATAATCTAATAAGCTTAACGTGTGTCGAAATCCAGCAAACAGTAAAATTTTCCCGCGATAAATCATTATCTGTATTTATGACAATAACTAGAGGTACGTACATTTCGCAGATACATTCCAGGTCAGGTTGAACGCCAGTTATGTATACTTCATTGTCATGTCTGTGACTTGCTGGCGGCTGTTACGAAACGCGTTTGACTACTGCTAGCCAGTAGTAAATAAGGAAATAATGCGAAGTGCTACCGCTTGCTACCTGCTTGTACGGTTATAAGCCAATAGATAATCGATTGTAGCCAGTGGGTATAGAGGACTGACAAGTCTAGACTGCTGCCAGATGAATCCGCGAAATTGACGTAGGCCTACTTCTAACAATTACCATGAAGCAGAACTGCTGAAGTGCACATACGGCATTGAAACACGTCTGAGCAAAATTCGTTTAGCCAATAATCAGTGGCTCTAGTCGTAAGTAAAACTTGTGATGGCCAGGAATCGAACTAGGGTCAACTACTTGGAAGGCAGCTATGCTGTCCACTTTTTAGATATTGCAGTGATTGCTAAAGAAGTGATCCACGTAGTAGCCAGACAAAAAAAAAGTGAAAAGGAAAGTACACACTGAAAGAAAAATTTTGTAGGAAGTCCTCCCTGCAGAATTATTTTGTAGTAACCACAAAATAAAATTTGCAGTGTAAATACCCACAAAATACTTTGTAGCTGTCACAAAATATTTTTTTCCAAGCAAGGATCACAGGTACAAACACCAGTGCGCACTTAAATCATAGATTACAGCGGACAGCGTAATCCAACAACGACTACAATTTCACGGCTGCTTGAATTCATGTATAAAACAAAAATACATTATCTTTAAAACGTGCTTACATCTTTATACGGAAGTTACAGAATACGCACGTACTTGTACGTCTCGTGCGATTGGCAGAGCAGAAGTCTCCAGAGAAATGGCGAAGAAGCTATATGTTTTATTCAGTTATCTAGTAAGTTATACATTATTCATGAGTGCTGCTCTCTCCATCCTTGTTCCACGCCTAAGTCGTCAACACATGCTGGGATATGCAGAGCTGTCTGTTTCTTCTGTACGTCTCAGCCACCCTAGCTGCGTTCACTCTGCCACATTTCGGGAGTTGCGCCGCACTACCAAGTGCTCCAACTGTGTTGAAGAGTGTTCATAAATACTTTTATTTACGAAAATATTCCACATGTGTCCATTGCACCAGCGTACGGAAAGAAATGCACTTCGGACATTGTTAAGTCACCGTGGTCGTTGAAAAAACTATTTCGAAGCCATCCAACACCGCTTAAACGACATATTCAAACTGCCGTACTTTAAATTGAGCTAACCTAACACTGAAAAAAAAAAGGCCTAAAATGTTTAGGAAGTAATTATCCGAAACGCAGTATGGGACTGTTACCACACTTCCGCCTTGTAATAAATATGCAAACTTTTACAGTTGTTACACAAGTCTCGTAACTTCAGTATACATTTGACTGCTTTATAAAAAATTTAGGAGTGCTACCATGGATGTCTGGGAAACAATTCTACCATACCTACTTTCTTGATTCTCCTATACGCACGCGTGGCAAATTTACAAACTATTTTTTAGAGTGAATGAATGTGAAACTCGGAAACGTTCTCAGAAGAACTTTGATACAGACTATCCACTAATAAATTTATATGGTCACTGCTTAAGGTCACACAGTAAAAATGGATCGTCAGGAATCTTGAATGATAGTTAGACGTACGTGAATTGCGTGGATATATTCTAGGTCAGGTGAAAGCCAATAACTTCTGTGACTGGACGATGGTTGTCTCGGCACGTATTTGACTAAAGCAAGCCAGTAGTAAATAAGTAAATAATGCACAGTTCTATCACGTGATACCCGCTCGTTAAGTTGGAATCCAATGGACACTGGATTTTGGCCAGAGAGTGTATAGGACTGAGAAATATACCCTGCTGCCAGATGAATATGCGAAATTCACTCACCTCTAATGATAGTTCAGCGCTTGGCTCGTGGTGATGCGGCATTTGATACGCGCTTCAAGGTGGTCTTCAAAGCTCCGACACTTCTGAGCCTCTAACTCGCAGGTAGGCGGCACCCTTAAACATCTTGCCACTTAAATATAACCTTTAAAGTATATTGGCACACAGGAGCGTAACTACGTATAGTTAAGGCCGCCCATTTTCTGGCGAAAATATTTCATAGTAAGTTGTTGAAAAACTCAGCATACTGAGCAAGAAGACGCAGCGGGGAAACATTGGACTCGCACTCGGGAGGACTCGTGTTCGATTCCCGGCTCCACCAATCCTGATTTTCTGTTTTCCATTGTTTTCCGAAATCGCTGGAACGGTTACTTAACGAGGCAATGGCTGATTTTCATCTCAGTTCCTGTACTTGTGTACAACCTCTGTAACGACTTCACTGTTGACGAGATGTAAAGCGCCATAAAATATAATAACACAATAGAGAAAACAACTGTATCAACAAGTTAGGACCCTTGATTGATAGTCTTAAACGGCTACGTGTTTCAGACGACTCCCCTTTCACGGTCAGAGTAGCGAGATTCTGATTGGCCCAGTACTATACAGCCTGTGCACAAAGACACGTGGTCAGTTGTTGAAGGAGAGCTACAGAAGAAGCGTACATAGGTCATAGGAAGTTACAGCGCATCGGCATCTCTTCGCAAAACCTGGGTTGCCTTACTTAAGAGGTACTGGAAAATCTTTGGTCTCAAAATGGCATCCGTACACTGTAGCACATAGCCTATTGTATAATTGGACGGAAGTAATGTGCTACTCTTCAACTGTTTGCATGTGATTAAAAAACGTGAGAAATCGGAGAACGTGAATCCTCACAGGTCCAGTAAAATATAAACAAAGCAATAAGGCAAAAGGACTTAGAACACGTAAATGCTTCATTGGAACCTAGAAAGCGGTTAACTTTTCCCGCGATACTTGACTACATGTACTTAATATGGCTCAGTTTTTTTTTTAATATTTTAAACAGCGTCGTATTTAAGAAGCTACACCGTTACACTGGTGTAACTATGACTAGAGATCGAAAAATCTGAGGGTTCACTGACCTGTAAGCTAGCCTGCAAGAATATATGTGAACTGAAGCGGACAGCAGATGCTCATTAGCTGCTTGTTGTTAAAGTGATATAGGTGTGTATTAAATACATTTACATTATTGGCTCAGAGACTTCCAGAATGTGCCAAGTAAGTCAAAGACCAATTGCGAAAGCGACGCAAACTTAAAGTTGATGGAATTCTTGTTTGTGCCCAAATGAAAACGCGAATTTTTCAGGTATCTAGCTATGACATGAAACAGAGGTTTACTCAACAGGATGGAAGATCGCTCTAGGGATAATGGGGATATAATTCAAGCTGATGTTGCTACACCAGTGTGAATTAATACAGCAAACGTTACACCTGCTCTTGAAGAGCTGTCGCTGCAGTGTAATAAAAAGCGCGTGTCAAGATTTAAATTAGTTACGTTTTAC
>PNEQ01059482.1:12000-22760 GCA_003012365.1 Medauroidea extradentata
TATATATATATATATATATATATATATATATATATATATATATATATATATATATATATATATATATATATATATATATATCAATGTATTGTTTATTGAGTCAGTGAGAGAGTTTGGTCAGCGCTTAACATCAATGTCTTCAGCGCTTGTGATGGGTGACATGAGGCGAGAATGGAGCAGCGCCGGAATGAAAGGGCGGGGGAAACGGAAGATCCCCGAGAAAACCCGCCGACCAGCGGTACCGTCCGGCACGATTACCACATGCTACAATCCGGGGACCGACCCAGCCAGGAATCGAACCCGGATCGTCTTGGTGGGAGGCGAGAGAGCCTAACCTCTCGGCCACCGCGGCCTCCGGTATTGTTTAAATGAACAAATTTTGGCATTATCATAAGTAAGCTATGCAGACAATTATTAAATTTAAAAATTAGGAACTGCCACAATACAGAGGAAGCTACAACCAGTTCAGGAATTGGTAGAAGGAACAGTATGCTACAGAAAAAGACTGGGGCGCGTAGGCACTGCCAGGCTCTACGTTCTAAACGAACAGAAGGTAACACTCCTGATAAACCCTAACGGAGCAAGGTGCAGGAGAGACGAATGTGCGCTTTTATATTTACTACTAGCGAAAAGAGTAGTAGGCCTTGTGTAGGGCACTGTTAGCTTTCGAGCTCACCGCACTTACGAGTGTGAGAAGTTTATATATATATATATATATATATATATATATATATATATATATAGCACGTGTGTATACAATAGTGGAGATCATGATGCCCAAGGATTGTATACCTTTGTAAGAGACTGACGTCTGACTTCCGCATACTTCAGGCTAACATGAATTAGTTATCTAAATGTTGAAATAAGGCCCCGAGATTATGTGACCTGGCGCTCTGGGCAAGTTAAACTTAACCCCCCCCCCAAAAAAAAATTTATGCTTAAGGGGCCTCCCTACCTGCACTTTAAATGCGTTGCAGCGAGTTACGGCTATTATTTTTTGACGATACTATTTGACGTGCGTTATATTTGTATATCAAAGAAAATAACACACATTTCAAATTATGTCGCTATAGTTTAAAAAAAAAAGCGGCACGTTTACTAGAAACATCAATTTTGGGTCCTTAAAATGAACAAAAGTGGATTTTTTAGACTACCGTATCTGAAAAAATTTGCTGATTCTAAAAAGACAACTATAGAAACAAGCGTTAGTATTCTAACTACGCAGCCCACAAATAAAATAATGTGACCACCGCTTAAAGTCCCATTGAATAAAGAATAATAGTAAAGCACTGCACGGCTGCTGAGTGGCTTGTGTGGCGAGGTGATAAAGCAACAAAGTTACTAACAATGCTGTAAAAATGTTTGGAAATTGTTGCTATGAAGTTATCAACATTGTTGCCAACATTTTATTGGAAACATTTTCTAGAAACAACTGTTGTTTATTTTATAAACATGTTAATAACTTTGTCACCAACACTCTTAACATTATTTTCCCGACCCATTCTAGGGCTGTCTAGATCGAAGGATGCTGTTAACTAAATGTTACTATAGGTGATTCGGGATAAAGTAAACACTAAAAAAAACCTGATTAATTTCTATTATCTGCAGATTATATCGTTCCGCTGCATGTAAACATAAACATTACCACAAGCTTTAATTTACATGGGCTTGCACAATGTTTACATTTACATTACACTGGTCTGAAAATGTTATCAACAATATCTAATTATTAAATACACGGGTAATTAATATCATTTACAACCAATAGTAATCTTAATTACAAATAACTGCGAGTTAACGTCTTTTAATACCGGTTTCTGGGCATCGACTCTAATTTATAGGACCCGCACTATTGCCGTTACATATCATGTAAATATGAACATATTAAAATCGAATTTGTAACTCAAAACCGCCACAAAAAGAACACGCCAAAATGACACACGCAATTTTAGAATTCAAACTCCGTTCTGTAACATTGCCATGAATAACGACGTACTCAACCAAAAACAACGTATTTTCTAGTGTATAAAAAAAACTTGCTGTTTCTAAATAAAGATACTCATGTTGGCGATCGTAACACATAACAACTTACAGATTACCAATAAGAAAATGGTAATTTCTAATACTTTTAAATGTGTATTAACAGAACCCATATTTATTGCACAACGGACAAACACAACAACGCCTTCCTCGTGTATCGTCTTTGAACGCTTCCAAGCTAAGTGGCGAAAACCTAACTCTGATGCCACCTATCGGTGAAATTTTTAACTACGTCAGTACGCGGAGCGCTAGACGCAATTTGCTAACAACTGTTGAATTTGAACGGCGCCAATGCATCACTTTCTGCTGTCGTTGTTTTAAGTAAAATTGTACAGGCAGTAAGTATGTCAATATTATCATAAATATTTTAAAGTAAATTAAATACGGCGAGGTTGATTATATTTGATGAACATTCAGTAATGTTCTATTTAAATATAAAATACACGGAACTACATGCGAAAATTCGCTGCCAACTGTACAAGCAGTAATGTAACTGTTGTCAATGTTGAATTACATGCAACGATGGCTAGTGATTATTTTCAATTGTTAACTATTTAGTGCTCACTTTATTCCGAATGACCTATGGCAATGTTATCAGCAATGTTGTAAGAATTATTATCATCAACATTGCTATTAATATCCGTTAATCAATATTACAACTTTGTTCGTAACATTGGTGTTTTCAGAAATGTTAATAGCACATTTGCTATCAACATTGACAAAAAAGCATGCAATAGCTTAAAAATAGTATGATTATATTTTTGTAACTAACATTGTTACTCTTATTTTATAGGTGTAAACTGGGCTTTACATACGTCGGTCAACAAAACTAGCCGCTTATGCCTCACACACACAAACACAGCATATCTAGGGAGACCCCTTAAAGTTCTGTAATGTAGGGCAGATACAGTGAGATAAACGTGCGTGCATGAAAGAAGTAAAACTACAAAGTTCAGTGTTTTGTGTTAAGTTGATGTTTTTATTTAAATTACCATGAACTTTGGACTTGGGACCCGTGGGGTGCATTTGGGACATTCCAAAAATATTGTTTTTCATATACGGTGGCACTGAATATAGAAATTTACTAGCAATAAATTACAAATAATTAACATTACGTGACATTTCATTAATATTTACTTCGAGATGACAAACATCCTAAAGTCACACCACGTGTCCGAAGTCACCCCCTTTTAGAATAACTTTTTTTTTTTTTTTTTTTTTAATTTTTGCGAGTAGCATCCCAAGCCTGCCCACTCCTATCTGCCACCAGTCTGCCCAGTTATAAAACGGTGCCTGATTGAAAGTTGTAAGTGATCACCTAGTGGTGAGATGCAGACCGCTGTGCTAACATACAGATTCAATATGAATACAATACATTCAAGGACAAAAACATTGTTCAACCTTTTGCGTATGTTGCGTTTTTAACCTACTTTCCGACGGAAACGTTGATATATGAGAACATCTTCCTGGATGTGTGTCTGTGCGAATTAATTCACATCACATCGTATTAGAGAAGCCATTCAGAAGATTGCTTTCAAACATGGCATTAATGTTCATTTTAGCCTTCAGACCTTTGACAGCTCCACATGAAGGCGGTATTTGGAAAGCTTCGGTTAAGTCAACAAAGGTTGTAATGAAGAAAATTACAGGGAAACAGTTGTTGATATTCGAAGAGCACACTGCAATCGCCACGCGGTTTGAAACGGCTCTCACACTCCAACCATGATTACATTGTTTAATAACCTCACTTATCGTGCCACTGCTGGGCTATCCAGTGGAAGAATTCACTCGCAATGCTATGAGCCATCTACAGCGATAGAGGTTAGTGAAAGCCTCTACGAACAATTTTGGAGAAGATGTAAACTGAGGAGAGGCGTGTAAAAAAGACAGTTTCACTGTAGGAAACCTCGTTGTTGGGCACCAAGTCATGTTCACTGCTGAGTTGGTGTATGGCTTGAGGGATGGAATTATTCCCGGGTAAGGATAGCCTCGTGCACTATTAAAAATTTCCGCAAATTCACGGAAATATTTACAGAAAAGTACCGTAATTTTATGGAAGTGGCTTCCATAATTTTTTGTGTACGGAAATTTGTCCGTATTGCCAGTTTACGGATGTTTGACCGTAACTTTCCATAAATTCATGGAAATATGTTTCTACAATTTTAAAGCATATTTTACTGTGTTTCTTTAAAAATAGTGGTATTAATTATCTCTATGGATCCTGGAGTTAATGTGCGTGCACAACGGTGCTTAACGAAAAAATGACAAGACAAGCTAAGGTAATAGAAGTTAAGTGCTGCTTGCTGGTTGTCCACACTTTGCCGCAAAGAAAAGAGCAATTCAAACAAGGACTCGTATCGCGCATGGACAAAGGGCCGAACAGTCCAGTAATAGACTGAAGTGTTCGGAGTAGTGGCCACGTGAGCATTTAGACCCAACTGGGAGCAAATTCGGCATAAGCTGCATTTGAATAACATTAATCCCCCCTCCCCCGGGTGCTACTATTGGCCTACAGGGCCACTAGGAATCGTGTCCTTGGCTGGGATTCGTTGTTGGGGCCTTTCGGTACGAATAGCACCTAAGTGCCATGAGGTCTGTGATTGGCTGAGGCCTTAAGCCCCGCCCTAGGAGGGTCGGGGCGGGGGAGTGAGGAGGGAAGTGAGGGGAATGGAACCTTTTGGTACAAGTAATGCCTAGAGCCCGGTAATTTTCGCGAAACGAATTTTGCAGCACTTTATTTCAGTGCCTTACGTGCGCACCTGCATCTCTGCTATGTGGTCAGTGATTGGATGCCGTAACACCCAGCGTGTGGAGGTTAGACCCGCAAATCACAGACGTGATGTGCGACAGTTATCCGTGTACTGATTGGCACAGTCAAATGAATAACGACTCTGCACAAAAACACTCTGTCAATAGCCATGAAGTTGAACTGCAGGTGTGCACGTAAGACACTGAAACAAAGTGGGGCAAAAATCTTTTCGCGAAAACTACCGGGCCCTAGTAATGCCTAAACACCATGAGGGGGAAGTGGATGTCAGCCACCTCACCTGCACCCTACATTGTACTAGCCTATCTCTACCCTTATAGCATACCCCATCACTGTCATAGCCCCCCTCTTCTTACTTATGATATATCCCTGTCCTGTCTAAAAGCATACCCCTGTAGCCTTCTCCGCCCCTCCCTTTTCTTATGACATACCCTTCTAACCTACCCTACTCAATGGCCACACACATATAATATTCTCCTCGCTTCATCACAGCTGAAAAAAATCGCACCTGCTCTCTGTGTTTCACGCTAGCGGGTATGTACCTTTAAAGTTATTTATTTATATAGAATAAAATCTTTTTCTCTTAATGTAACTAATGAAGTTCTCTAAAATCAGGACATCAAATACAAAAGTTGGCTCTTAAAAAGTTAATATCTTTCCACTGCATGGAACTCACTTTACACATAAATTGTCACTATGGTACAATAGAGCTTCTGCCTCGCAGTTATAAGGTCGTGGGTTCGAAAACCAGCAAATTCGAAAAAAAATTTCAGGTTAGTAAATTGTGCGTCAGAATCTCGAGAAAACATTGTACATAAGAATATATCGTAATTCTGGAAAATGGAGTGCTAGTAGCTTAAAGAAAGTTATTTTTTGCCGAAAACAGATTGTCCGTAATTTTATGGAGGGTTCTGTTATCAAGAAAAACTGAGTGTCCATTACTTTACAAAGATTTCTGGATAATTTTTTGCCTGTACTTTTTCGTAATTTCACGTAAATTTTTTCTAACAGTGTGAGAGTAGCAGAAATAAAGATTGCCAACGGTGCACTAATGCTATCCACCAGCATGTTCTTCTTGGTTTCGCCTTAAATTATACATTATTAGTTGTCAGTGGTGATTTGATATTTGTCGGTGTGATACTGCCATCTTAGGATGACGCAAAATGTGCATAGAGTCAGGGAACTGAAGGTCTTGTAACTAAACACTTTGTAAACGTAATGAAATAACAAGTTGGTATAAGAATGTAATGTTTTATTATATTATAGTTCTTTTCTCAGTAATAATAATATTTAATTATGTGTGAATAAGCAACATTTTTAACAAGTGGACTACATTAACTGTCTTGTAGGATAGAAATCACTGATGGTCATATAAAGACAGTACAACTAAACTGGCTGTGGCTAGATGAAAGCGGACATGTTAAAGGCGAACATTGATGCTGAATATACTTGTGATATTACACTTAAGAACAGCCTGTCTTCTCAGATAACTAGATATTTATTTTGCTTAGTATAGTGATTATGTGTTTTGAACATGGAAGAAAGTGTTAGCATTAATACAGCGAAGTCAGAACCACTGAAACGTACTTTCCACATTTCAGTTCGTGGTTTTGGTATTGTAGCCATGTATTAGAAGAAACTTCTGAAACCTCGCTGCATCATTCTGTAACGTTCGTAATACTGATGTATTATTCCGCGTGGGAAGGGTGTTCGCTCCAGCCCCGAAATCATCCTTCCCTCCTCTCCTAAATCGTGGTGCAAAGCCCAGTAAATCTCAACTTGATTGCATTCCCCGTTGTAATCTCACTTCGACGCTCTGCATGAGTACGTGCGTATGATGTATCTCTCTCGTGCTCGACCTGTGGGGCGAGAAAGTCACCTGAACACACGACACAGTATCTGCCAGCCAGCTAGCACACGTCAGGGGATCTCACACGAATATGTATTTACTTGGTCCATAATATAGAAGAGACAAATATTGCCATTGACTATGTCAGTGCAATTGGCAGGTTAACTTCACAAACGACTGTACTTGGAAATAGTTCACACAAGACTTTTTTTACAGCTCACCCTTTTAGTAGGTTATCTAGGTCACGCAATTAGGTTCCGTTCATCACCTGGATTTGATGAACGCCTGTAGTGATATTCATCATTCAAAGGTGGCGGGAACAAGTAAACCGTTAACCTCTTATACGCGTTAAATATTTTGTTTAATTCAATGTCCGAAGTATACTGTCTTGCGGTATTTTGTTTATCTTATATAAAATGAAGTGTCCTGACACACTCACTCACTCATTCACTCATCAACGCACAGCCCAAACAGCTGGACCTAGAACCATGAAATTTTGAGGGAAGCTTCCACTTGTCCCGTAGGCACCCACTAAGAAAGGATTTTTCGAAATTTGATAATTAAGGAGGTGAAATGGGGTGAAATGTGTTTTAACATAATCTTTGATATCTCATTAACCGGGAATGCTATCATAATTATTTAACTTCATAATATTGCCTAAAGAAAGGCATATTCGCAAAATTTTCGATTTTGCGAAATTCGAAAATTAAGGTTGTGAAAAGCCGTAAAATACATTTTTCATTAATCCGTGATTTCTCCTAAACAATTTAGTGAAATGATTTTTTTTAATGATGCTTAGTTAAATATCTAAAAAGTATTTTTACAATTTTTTGAATTTCGTCCTTGAAAGCTCTTAAAAAAATATAACATGTTTTTTAATTAATCCCACTTATTTCCTAAACCAATGGAAAAAATGAAATGGTTTTGCTTTAAAATTAATCTTACATAAATATAAAAAAAGTAATTCCAGGATTTTTCGAAATTCGTCCTTGAAAGATATAAAAAAATTAAATTTGATTTCAAATAATCATCTGTGCCGCTTATACCCGTTGAGATATCGAGATGATTTTATGATAAGACTGAAGCTTATGTAAATATCTACAAATCAATTTCAGGTTTTTATAAAAATCGAAAATTAAGTATGTGAAAAGCAGTAAAATGTTACTGTCTCCCGAAAAAAGAGAATGATCACGGAGAAATAATTCAACAGTCGTTTCTTTTTGCCAACTTACTAATAAATAAAACCTCTTTGGACTGTAACCTCTACATACGAAAGAATTATCACGGCATGCCTTTAACATTCACACAGGTATTGTATGAAGTTTGTGGTGTAGAAGGAGTGGGGTGACGGGTTCGTATCCCGTGCAAGACTTTGCGATGGGAATTACTATGACAGCATCATACGAGCATATTGCGCGCGCTCTTTACACTAAGCTAAGGCAGTTAATTATAGTTTACTGTTATTGAGTACGTTAGCTGTTAAATGCCTTTATCACATATTTTATCCAGAGTGACTGTTAATTTACATAATTTCACGAGGGCAACGCCGCAGCCAACCGGCTAATATTTACATATAATAATCACTTTGTGCTTGTATCTTCGATATTTTAAACAGGATGCTTTCAGTTTCACTTCGTTGTGGTTTTGATTATGTGCACCATCTACATTTTTTTTTCGACCGTAGTGACGACTTTCGTCTGCTAACCGTCACTTACTGTGTTCGCGAGCAGCAAGTGAGGGTCTGATCGAAAGACTGACAGGAGAACATTCAAACACGGGTAAATTTCACACCGGTTACCTTAAGAACATCTTAAACGAAATCTTTGCTGACATAACTTATCTTCGTGAGCAATTGAAAGTACCTATATTATACAGCGACCCGTCCCGTCTTCTCCAGCTTTTTTCTGAGCAAGGTAGTTAAAGACTGTTGTCTACACATTATGAGACGGTTGAAAGGAACATAGGAAGGAATAAACCATGGCATTTGTCCAAAATCCATTCCAGAAATCGCCTGGAGTGATTTCGAGAAACCAAGGAAAAACTAATTCTGGTTATCTGAACCCGAAAGTTGAATGCGCGTCTTCCCGAATAAGAATCAAGCTCGTTACCGTTGCGCTTCTTTACTCGGTTCCGCCGTCTGTTATTTTCATGTTAAACACCATGTTGTCAAGCTTCAAACAGTAAATAATAGTCAACCAGCTGGCCCTAATATTTGCACAATACGACGTTAAGATAATTTTTCTGTCACCCCTTATTATTTTTTAATTGGACAAAATTATGGTATAAGTTAAAATAAGAAATTATAAATTGCTACTAGAAGCAGTAGCTTATATTTAACTTTATTAAAATATCTCTGACTACACTAAAGTAGTGATTCTGCTATCAAGTGCTAGAATAATTAGGTTTCTATACAGTATGTCCAGAAATAATCACATAATAATTCTTCCACGATTATTCTAGGCTGAACTGGAGATTAAAAGGTTTGTGGCAAAATGTTGTACGATGACATTTAACATGCACAATGTGGCAACATAGTACTTGGTCCCCTCTTGTTCTCCACATTAATAATAATACAGGCCACGGTCGTAGAATAACAGGTCTGGACACTCGCCTATGTAACAATGTATTTTGCTTGACCCCCTTGTTGTTTGACAGTAGTTCGCCAAGTTACCGAGAATGTCGTACTTTTTGGCGCTGTTTTCCGGACGGTCGGACTCAAATTTCGTCCACTTTTTTCCATTGTTAAATTTATAAAGTAAATAAAGATTGATGGAGCCTTTTCTTAAATTTGTGAGCGAAGAAAGTATTTCATAAATTGATAAAAAATTCGTTTTGATAAATTGTTTACCTTAGCGGAAAGGAAGTGGGCGGAGTTTAGTCCGACCGCCCTAACATCAGCGCCAATAAAACACAATATTCTCGGTAACTTGGTGAACTACAGCCAAACAACAAGGGGGTCAAGTTTCCAGGCGAGTGTCCAGACCTGTTCTTCTACGACCGTGCTACAGGCTCAATTTTTTTTCTCGCATATTTACACTAAGACATGTGGAATGTTAAAAACGTAGACTTCACAGTCACATCTATATGGTTGGACGACAGTGGTTTCGACACACATGTGAAGACCACACGCCAGTAAGTAATAAACCAGAGAAGAAAGGCCTACGATATCGCATACCGAACTATATTTCCTACAATATCACATAGGGCGTTTTAACTCGGAGCTGTGCGCGCTCGTCTGCTGGGAAAATCGCTGCTTATGTGCAGTGCTACTGGCTTGTCTATGGGTTTTTCGTAATAGAAATGGTGGTATTTTCGCTATCTGATTACTAACGGTTTTTTTATCTCAGCCAATGAGAATGAAATACAATATCATGTGACTCGTCGTTTGTAATTTCCTCTGTTCCCTTACACTTTGACGGGTAACGAATGGTAAACGTTGAAGTATATACATAAATCTGGGGTATATCATGGATAAAACGTGTCTTCTGTACGGCGTTACCAAATATTGTATGCTTCACGCACGTAAACCACAGTATCGTGTGCGGTGAACCACTCACCAAGGCCCGCAGCACTGTCATTTTATCACCTTACTAGCAGTCCCCCGCGACTTTGCTCGCGAGTATTATTCGTAACTGATAATATTTACTTTAATTGAAAAACCTCTTTGTACACAAGATTGGTACTTCAGTCATCAAGTGTTAGAATGTCCAAGCGGCTAGTTGAACCAACTCTGCAGAAGGATAAGTAGCTATAGCTGTCCACGCGAAAAGCAGTCTTAAGTTTGTCTCTGCCACTAACAGCGACTTCGCCTGGGCCTTATTTATAAAACTGCCAATTTGACGTTCTAGGGTAGTTACAGACGTCTAAGGTAAGTGGTTAATCGAATGAGAAACATCTGTTTACCTTGTGCACAACCATTGGTGACGGTGCCCTCAATTATATATTTTCAAAATATTCACTTTAACTTTATTGACATTACAAAGTTTCAGAGGGTAAAGGTTTCGCGGAAACGTATTTGGTGCCCCAAACCTGAGATTAGTGAGATGATATATCGTCGGTTTACTGCCAAAAGTGACAATGTCAAAATGAGATAAAATTATAAAA
>PNEQ01059489.1:0-15751 GCA_003012365.1 Medauroidea extradentata
CATTATTTGCCTGTCATAACTTTTCTTAAAGAGCATCAGATGCAACAGTCCTTGTACACTTAATCAGTGATTACATAGAACACAATTACATTATACTATACAAGGTTTTTAATACTGAAATGAGTATGATTGATGGTGGTGATATATGATACTTGTCAAGACTTGTCAATCTAGATGCCTGGAGGTAAGCATAAAAAAAAATAATATTGATGATAGAGGCGAGAGTCCTGCTTATGGTACATTACACATCGCCCTTAAACGTATATGTATACAGGTGGAGTAGAATCAAGTGAGAAAAAATGGTGTCTCAAACCCCTGGTGGTCATTCCTAGAACTAAATATAATAATACATTATTTTTGGCGGCGGGGAATGGGGGAAGGGGGGGGGTATTCCAAGATGGTGGATGGATGTAAAATAATTTTTTAGATTTTTTTTAATTTTTGAAATTTTTTTTTAATTTTGGGAAATTTTGGAAAATTGTGAAAGTGACGTAATCCAAGATGGCGACAGGAAACAAGATGGCCGCCGGAAACAAGATGGCCGCCGGAAACAAGATGGCCGCCGGAAACAAGATGGCGGCCGCGTACCTCAGCACCTCAGCCGCCAGCCGCTGCTCCAGAAGGAACATAACCTATCTACTTTTATCAAAACGTATTTTTTATCAATTTATGAAATACTTTCTTCGCTCACAGATTTAAGAAAAGGCTCCAGCAATCTTCATTGACTTTATAAATTTAACAATGGAAAAAATTGGACAGATTTTGAGTCCGACCGCCCGGAAAACAGCGCCAAAAATTACAACATTCTCGGTAACTTGACGAACTACAGCCAAACAACAAGGGGGTCAAGCAAAATACATTGTTAGATAGGCGAGTGTCCAGACCTGTTCTTCTACGACCGTGGTCAATAACTTGAAAACCTGTGGACGGATTTCAAATATGAAAACAGAATTCTGATGTAATAGTAGTTGATTGGAACACCGTTTGGATGTTTTGGTTCGAATCCCGTGTAAGGCAGGGCGACCAAAAACTGTTGTGATTGTATATACGAACATATTGGTGGCAGGGAAGCTATGACTGAAGAGTTAACATTCTATTTGAAGTATAAAAATGTAAGGGTTGCTTCGCCTTGCGGCGCGGCGTAGGCACCCACTAAGGGGTGAAAAGAGATCAAATGCATTTTCCCGATATCCGCTATTTTTCATAAATCTCGTTACGTACTGTTGCGCTTTTGGGATGAGAGATGAAATGTTTTACGACACTTAAATAACAAGGTCTTAAGGGGAAGAGCGAGATGATAAATTTAACTTAGCTATTTTATATTTTCATCTTATATTGGACTTTTAATAATTCTTAAAAGTTAACCTATAATTCTTTTGTGATGATTCTGCATGACAAAATAATGAAAGATTCCATTATTAGTTATGTTAAACAGTTTATCAAGACTATATCCTATGCCTTGTCAGATATACAATTTTGGCAATACTAGTACAACATGAATAAATGTTATCGCTCGAAAACTGAAAAATAAAGAATATTATCTAAACACGCCCCTTTTTGAGCCATAACATTTATTCTAATAGTAGGGCCAAAATTTTCTCTTCGACAACGCATAGGAGACATTCTTGGTAAACTGTTTGACATAAATAATAATGGCATATTTAATGAATTTGTCATGCAGAAAAATTGCAAAAGGTTTATAGGTTAGCTTTGTAGATGATTAATTGCAAAATTTTTTTCGGCAAACTTTTCCTAGTTCATGTACACGTTGCGTTAGTTTTATACATGTAAGAAAAAAAATATAAGAGTTATAAGATAGCAGACAGTTTCCGTTTAAAAATGTATTACGATAGAACATTTTGCTACTTGGGTTTGTGAGCCATGATAGTTTCGACTTTTATTATTTACGTACGAATAAACTACTTAAACATACATTTATATACACCACCAGATACCAATAAATGTCCAAATCATGCATAAAAAACACTGCGATCAGTTTGTAAACGACTCGAGTTGAAAGTTTACACGGGCGTACCTCGCTACTTTTTGTAAACGCCTCGGGCGGCTGAGAGTCCAGACTCTGCAGTGGAGCGAAATTTCGAATTAATGACGGTCGCATTATTTACTTGGTATTATTGATTATCTATGTACATACACATCCTAGCTGCCACGGAACGCGTTGCAATGGCCATTCAATTTTTTGGGTACTCTGTTCTGCCCCTCAACAACTTTTTGCACCCATCTTTCCCCATTTTTCGACAGAAACCTTCTCGGGAGCACATACAACTCACCACAGTTTCATATCTAGAGCCAGTGATTTTTGGTGTAAAGAATTCTGCAACATTTTGTTTCAGTGCCTTATGTGAACACCTGTTTCTCTGTATCATGGTCAGTGATTGCACGTTTTTAACTTTCGGCGTCTCGGGGTCCTACCCACAAATCACAGAAGTGTGGTGTCGTGGTAACATTGTTCTGGTTGGTGCAGTCAAATGAGCCACGCTTCTGTCCTATTATATTCTGCCAATAACCACGTACCAGAGTTGCAGGTGTGCAATTAAGCCATTGAAACAACTTGTTGCAGAATTCTTTTCACCAAAAATCACTGGCTCTGTTCATATCCCAATCGGATGGACGGTATAGGAAATGTTATATGACCAAGTAGGAAGGATAGCGAGAGAGGTTCGGACTGCAATTAGACCAGTGTTGGGAAATCAAAGAAGACAGCAGCTCACCTCACCCAGGTGCTTGCGCGAAATTTTTAATATCGCAATTAACTTATGACATAAGCAAGCCCCTAGCAGACAACGTTTAGCTCAAAATTATTCCAGCAGTAACTTAAAAACCATAAATATAAACATGAAAAATTCTTTTAAGTTTAACACAAGCAATGGGTTTCATTATTTCGTTGGGCATGATTTGATAAAGTGTGAAACACTACGATGTCCTAAATTATACTATTTTGTTAGTTTAGCTATTCGCACGTCGAAAGAAATGTTAATAATTTACAGATTATTTATTTCTAGGAACAGAACATTTTGGCAAAATTAATTTCGCGCAACATTGTTCCTATGCCTTTCGTGTACATCTGCAGTTCTGCCTCGGCGTCAGTGATTGGCTGCTTTAAACTCTAGGTGTCCTGGGGTTCTACCCGCAAATGGGAGGACGTCGTTTGCCTTAAAAGATATTTTTCAATTTAACACACCCAATAACGTTTTTGCCCAAAAAGTCTGTCTTTTCTAAGAAATCACTTAAATCCGCGTCTTAAGGCGGCTTTCTTAACATTGTTCACCTAAAAACCGTCTGCCCTAGAAGCGTTTGTCCTAAAATGTTATCCCGCCAAGCATTTGTCACAATGATACGTAGCCAATAACCACAAAGTACAGCTCTGCAGATGTACACGTAAGGCATTGAAACAAGTTGCTGTATAATTCTTTTCACCAAAAATCACTGTCTCTATAGATTGGCGCCCACAAATAAACATGTAATAACAAACGACGCGAATCATTGGCTAAATTGGAGAGAAAATGTAGTGACAAAATATTGTACGACATTTTACGTTCACAATATTGCAACACTGCCCTGAGCGGCTCCATACTCACATCATGTCACCCCTCACCGGCGCTAACGACCTCGATGTAAAGCGCTGACCAAAATATCTTCACTAACTCACCAAGATCTTAAAAATTTTGACTGACCTACGTTACCCTCGTGAATTCTCATAAGCGCCGTATGCGGTTGTTTTTGGACATCCTGTACATCACTCCCTCGCTGCTGAGCCACGAACTATCCTAACAGATGCAGGTAGCCGGGCGAATGTTACGTCCAAGTGCGGTCGACTCGAGCGACCGTCGTGACGGGAGGAAGAAACAAGACCTGTTAGCTGCATCACCCAAAGTGCGGCCAGTGAAGGGGTTAATGAGGCGGCAGTGTCAGGTGTTTGCGATGCGAGTTGCGAACAACAAGAGGGCGTGTTCGGCCCGGCTCTCGACACACTCCCGGGGCCCGATATCTCTCCGGCCAGAGTTTTTGCTCAACGTCACCAGAGTTCGCCGAAGGATTATATTAGCCCGCCCTGGGTCGTATTCTGCAGCGGAACTTCCAGGTCAACTTACGATGCTATAGTTAGCTGCTTCAGGGATATCCCCACTTCACACAATAACTAGAAATAATGTTTAGAGACACTGGAAAATCGCGGGAATAGTTGACTATTTGCTAGACTCCAACGTGATGTATAAACACTGAATGTTTCGTATCAACATTGGCTATCGTTTATTTGTAGCATTTTTTCTCTGTACAATAGGCCCAATTATAACTGCATAGCTTGTACAGACATCGTGTGTTATTTGTTGCAAAACTGTTCACACGTGTAACGGTTAATATAATGCAGTTTATTGGAGACTGTTTTAAATATTTTCGCGATTTTCCAGTGTCTCTAATGATGGCATATCGCTAGGGACCTGAAAAATTCGCGCTTTCTTTTTAGACACAAGTTGTAACTCCACCAACTGTGGGTTCGTGTCACTTTCGCAATTGGCCTTTGACTTATTTGACACCAGGTGTAAGTCGCTGAGCCAACAATAACAATATAACTAAATGCAGGCCCATTTGACAGTGTCAGCGAGCAGCTACTGAACAACTGTTGTTTACTTGAATACACATATATTCTTGGAGGCTAGCCTACAGGTCAGTGTACCGGCGAATATTTCCGGTGTGTGTGTATATATATATATATATATATATATATATATATATATATCGGGAAGTGTTTGTGCCAAAATACACTTGAAAACACTGTAGTGTCTTGTGACCTGTATGATGGGGTGATGTACATCTGACATAACGTAGTCGTCTGCAGACCAATTATAAGCATAAAACATTGCAATGGCGGTGTTCTTATTGGCTCAGTCAAATAAGGTAACAGCTCCACGTACAAGCTAAAGCCAGTAATCTTTCATAAACTGAACGTATGTTGAAACCTAGCTATAAACCATCATTAGGGACTAGAAAATTTCGCGAATTCGTTGACTTGTAGGCTAGACTCCATTATACTATGCATACTCAAGCCCCGTCTATTCGTTCATTGTCTGCTGTTCCACAGAGTAGCAGCTAGTGGAGGAAAAGTCGGGGCTTGAGTATGCTTCGTACAGTGGATTCTAGCCTACAGGGCATTGAATTCACGAAATTTTCCAGTCCCTAACCATCATCTTTAACAATAGCTAGGTTTCTAAACGCAATTTTCACCATCATTATTTTATTTTATTTGTACCAGTTATTTTTTTCTTATTTTAGATACAAAATGAGACTAAATTTGGCTCTTATGAAATTTTTTTATCTGTCATAGTTTTCCCGTAATGGCTTGTTAAAGTCATTTATTGAATGTTTCCCTTTTAACGACTACATTAAAACCAACTGATATACCAAACTAAAAAAAAATTCACAGTAGATAAAGACATTGCAGGCTACAATGTCATGCTCATAAAATTTAACAATAAAATTTATTTGTATTTAAAAAAAAATATTGAATTTTTTAAAAATTTTATTTTCAGTTTCGGCATTTTATTTAAATTTAAATAATTGTTATTTTTTAATTTTATAAACATTTCATTGTAGCCTGCAATGTCTTTATCCACTGTGATTTTTTTTTTAGTTTGGTATAACAGTTGGTTTTAGTGTAGTCGTTAAAACAGAAACATGCAATAAATGAATTTAACAAGCCATTACGCGAAAAATATGAGAGATAAAAAAATTTCATAAGAGCCAAATTTAGTCACATTTTGTGTCTAAAACAGTAAAAAAATGTCTGGTACAAAAAAAATAAAAAATTGTGATGAAAATTGCGGTAGACAGCGCCCTTATAATAATTTTAATTGTGATCTAATATACGGTAATGTTTTTGTAATGCGAAAACCGAGTGAACTATGTGTACAGATCAGTGGCGTGTGGTGAATATGTTTCAAGGCAAGATACGTATTTCTTTATTGTACTTGTCTACTTCCGCGTGTACATGTAGCCCCTCAGATACAGTTGTACAGCGGACATCAAACAATGTGTATAATTGATGCCTTGCAGTTACATTGTTAGTAGCCGCATTACATTATGTTGCAGCTATAAGTGTTATTACTAGGGACCCTGTTTTTCACGAAAATAATTTTGCCCCAGTTTGCCTCAGTGTCTTACGTGCACATCTGCAGTTCTGCTTCATTGTTATTGGCAGCGTGTCTATGCGAAGAGCAGTATCTCATTTGACTGAGCCAATTACAATAAAGTTCCTGCAACACCACACGTCTGTGATTTGCCGATAGAATCCCTAGGCTCGTGACAGTTAAAATATCCAATCACTGACCACGAAGCAGAACTGCAGATGTGCACGTAAAGCACCGATACAAAATGGGGCAAAATTATTTTCGCGAAAAAACATGGGTCCCTAGTTAATACTAATTCCTGCTTCGTGAACCGAGATCGTACGGTACTGAGCAAACATCAGCTTACCTTGCAACTGATCACCACACGCCACTGGTACAGAGCCTCCGAAATTTTGTGAAGCCCGCAAAGTTGTTCATCACGATTTTAAGGGTGCGGTCTGCCTCAGAGCCCTGACAGCAGCAAGGAGAGAGTTTTAAAAGTTAATTTACATTCGGTGGTGCTCTGTCACGTTTTGTGATATTGCTTCTTCACTGAGAAAAATAAAACACTGTTAAACAAACAAAGTTGCAGGAAACACATTGTGAATAACAAGTGTCGAATGTGTTCACTGAATAAGAATTTGGTCATAGTTTTACAGGCTATTGAGTTAAACTGCCTTAAAGATCCTTCAGCAATGTGCGTGGTACAGAGACGAATAAAAAAAGTCAGTGGAGGCGTGTACGTAGCTTCAACACGTACTGAACCACATGGAAAATAATTTATGATGTACAACTCTGCTCTTACTCCCGTCGTGGCTCTGAGGTAGGCAGCTCCCTTAAGGCCAAGCTCTTTTAGTTTTGCAGAGGTTTCGAAAATATATTTTTTTACGCAAATCAATATTCATATATCAAATATTCATTCTTACACTTTTAACACTTGTATATCATCGTTTGTATCTGAATTTTTCTGTTGCAATACGCAAACCGGATTTTTATATTTTTGCCCCTGAAATATCACGTATTTTATTATCAAAATAAGCCAAAATGAAACGAAATAATGTTTAGCTAGAAAACGGTAAATTATTATCATACACAGTCGTTTACACATTCTTTGTCGAGCTGTATACGTCTGAAAGTCTCCTCCACACGAGAGTCTATAACAGGTTATGGGCCCAGTCCCATTAAATGGTTTTGTAGTGTTACGTGGGGATTCATGCGACACAAGTTTAGAATACTTTTGTAAGCGACTGACTGCTTACTGAAGAAATCTACAGAGTTTTTTCATGGCTGCTTCGTTTCAACGTAGTAGTTTTCCGCAGTTGGCGACAAATTTTTCCACTTGGAAATTTCGTGTGGAGTGTCTACTGGACGAAAAATGCTGCAAAGGAACAGTGGCAAGCGATGCACAGGCAAACTGTGTGGACTTGTCACAAGAAAATACAGATTTAGTCGTTACGGGCGCGGTCTACCGCAATTTTCACCACCATGTTTTTATTCTTCATTTGTACCAGATATTTTTTCTTATTTTAGACACAAAATGTGACTTATTTTGGCTCTTGTGAATTTTTTTTACCTCTCATAGTTTTCTCGTAACAGCTTGTTAAAGTCAAAATTTGCATGTTTCCGTTTTAAGGACTGCACTAAAACACAACTGATATACCAAACTGAACAAATTCACAGTGGATAAAGACGTCGCAGGCTACAATGACACTTACATAAAGTCAAAGAAAAACAATTTTTGCATTTAAATAAGAATGCTGAAACTTAAAATAAAAAATATATTAAAATTCAATATTTTTTTTTTCAATACAAAAATATTTTATTTTGTGGTTAAGCATAGCTCAAATTGTAGCCTACAACATCGTTATTCACTGTGAATTTTTTCAGTTTGGTAAGTGAGTTGGTTTAAGTGTAATCCTTAAAACAGAAACATGCACATTTTGGCTTTAACGAGCTATTACACAAAAACTATGCGAAATAGAAACATTTTAAGAAGTAAATTTGGTCACATTATGTGTCTAAATCAAGAAAAAAATAACCGGTACAAATATAAAAATAAAAACATGGTGATGAACATTGAGGTAGACCGCGTCCTTAACAAGGCGTGGTACATAATTCAACGCTAAAAACAGTAATCTATAACTGAAGGTTTCTTGAAGCCAATTTACGAAAATTAAACAATAGCAATCCTAGACAATAGTTTGAGCCAACGTTTTAAACAAAATTGTGTCCAGTGTTACGATCTTCTGAGGTACAATCTCTGACGTCGGAACCTCGGGCATTTAACTGCGGCGCAAGAGATCACGCGTAACGAATTAGTAATTCTGGATAAATATTTACTCACAAAGTTGGCAAATACCATTATGTAGGATTGTCATTGAGTCTTTTATCCATATTGGCTTCGAAAAAAGTGTAGAAATCAATCTATGTTTTTAGCGTTTATTTAGGTATCTACCACGCGCTCTTAAAGAAGCACAAGCGTGATAGATCATAGCGTAGTGTATAACTGATCGTCATATCGAGAATGTTCGCGATGCAAAATCATACTATCCAGAAATGAAAATTTATGTTCACTATTTAAAGTCCCGTAGGAAACAGTGTTCTACGAAAAATTAGAGGCTAGTTTGGTGCGCTGCGAATATAGGCGATATGTCTGTCGTTGAGCGTGGTACTTTGGCTCTTATCGCTCCGAAGTTTCCAAGCGTCAAACGTGGGAATTTTAACCCGGTACATATTCTTGGGCTTGAAATGAGTTTATTGTTTGGTGTTTTTATATTCTATTGTTTGTTGAAACTACTTTTCGTGCATTACATTTTCATATCTGTGAAACGAACAAACGCTTTAAAGGTATTCAAGTGCGATAAAATCATAATTTTATATTTCTATGAAATAGCGTTAGTTTAGTAGACGATACTTGTGAGTGCAGTTTCCTCTTACAAAACAATTTTAGCTCCCATAGTTTTGCTTGTTCTGCTGCCATGCAAATAGTGAAAACCTACTGACCTACATAAACAAAATAATTCACTATGATATAACATCCCATGAGCTATGCAATAAAGGATTTTAGAGACAAAAACGTAAAATTTTGAATGTTTTAAAAAATAGTAAAAATACAAAATAAAGTTGAGAATTCAGAATTTTTTTTAAATACAAAAATAGTTCACGGGATTTTTTAAAATTGTTTCATTACGTAGCCCATCATATGTTATTTCACTGTGAATTATTTCACTTACGTAAGTAAATTGGTTTTCACTATTTGCATGGCAGCAGAACATGCAAATTTTGTTTTTGACGTACCGTTATGAGAAAATTATGCGAGTTAAAATTGTTTCGTTAGAGGTAAATGTACTCACAAGTATCGTCTGTAAAACTAACAATATTTCATAAAAATATAAACTTATGATTTTATCATACTCGTACACCCTTAAGCAATGTCGGTGTAAGTTAAAAAATTCAGCACGTGTATTATAAACATTATTTTTGGGATCCACAGAATGGCTAAAAGCTGATTTTTCTGACTTCCGTATCTGGGCAAGTACTAACAAGAATCGTAAACAAAAAATATATAGTATGCGTTGGACCTTAAATCACGCTTCCCACAAATAAACTTATATGGTTCCATTGGATAATGGATAAAAAGAAAGAACTGCACGCCATTACCGTGACTTGCGCTTAGAGATGATCCTGCATAACATACGACGGTCACCCGCACCCTTACTACTCCATCGATTTTGTTACATCCCCTTCCCACTTTCATTATCTCTCTCTCTCTCTCTCTCTCTCTCTATCTCATAAACTCAGCCTATCTAGAGAGCCGCCTTAAAACCATTCCTGGAATTTTTAAAGGAATCCTTTAAAAAAATTCAAGGTAAACCGTACAGGTGGTGGTTTATCGAGGGAAAACTTGACTGTTTGCTGGATTTCAATACACGTTCAGCTAATTAGATTATTACTGGCTTTCTCTTGTATGTGGAGGTGTTGCCCTATTTGACTGAGCCACTAATAATCCCGCTATTGTAATATTTGATGCCTGTTCTTGGTCTACAAGCTGCTTCGTTGTGTCAGCCATATAACAACCAATCATACATGTGGCAAGAAACCACAGTCTTTTCAAGGGTATGTTTGCGGTATGCCATCATCTCTATCTAAGGTTTTCTATCTCTTTTTAATACAAACAAAGTAAGTGACAATCAAATTGTACCATACTCAAAATTTAAATCATGAATTGGCACAAAAATAGTTTTAATGAATATTATACACAAGGCAATAGTAATATTTTATAGCGAACCTTCAATACATATCAAGCATATAGCTAGGGACCCTTGTTCACATTTTGAGGTTTTCAATTGAAATAATTATATGTCCTGTTGCTAATACCGTAGGAAGTGACATAAGTGCCAATAATGCATTGTTCAGCTGAAACAAACGTCCGTAGTAACTCCATAACTGTTGACATGAAGAATGATACAAATGCCATTTGAAGTAACATATTTCTAAAATTTTTCTGTAACAATTCTCTTCGCACACGCGATCCTGTAAATAAATGTAACACATCTTTCGAAGTACAAAATTATTTGCGACAGGCTTTTTATTCTTTTACTATATGGACCCCTGTTTTTCGTGAAAAGAATTCTGCCACACTTTGTGTCAGTACCTTACGCGCACATCTGCTTCGTGGTCAGTGATTGGATATTTTAGCTGTCACAAGCCTTGGTATTCTACCGGCAAATCACAGACGTGTGGTGTTGCAGGAACGCTATTGTTATTAGCTCAGTCAAATGAGATACATCACTTCACATAGACACGCTGCCAATAACCATGAAGCAGAACTGCATTTGTGCATGTAAGGCACTGAAACAAACTGGGGCAAAATTCTTTTCGTGAAAACAGAGGTCCCTATAAATGATTGGGACTACATTTTGTTGCTTATTTATTATCGGCCTTCCAGGATGTGTCAAATGAATCAAAGGCCAATCGCAAAAGTAAGCCGAACGACCATTGTTTGAATTTGAGCTTGTGCTCAAAAGAAAACGCGAATTTTTCAGGTCTCTACCTGTGTTAATCTACCATATAGCTTTAAGAGTGCGTGGTAGCTAAATAAACGCTGAAAACATCAATTGATTTCTACGCTTCTTTCGAAGCCAATACGGATAAAATACTCAATGGCAATCCTAGATAATGGTATTTGCCAACTTCATGAGGAAAAAATATATATCCAGAATTACTAATTCGTTACGCGTGATCTCTTGCGCCGCAGTTAAATGCACGAGGTTCCGGCGTCAGAGATTGTGCATCAGAAGTTCGTAACACTAGAAACAATTTTGTTCAAAACGTTGGCAAAAATTATTGTCTGGATTGCTATTGTTTAATTTTCGGAAATTGGCTTCAAGAAACCTACAGTTATAGATTAATGCTTTTAGCATTGAATTATGTACCACGCCCTCTTAAATATTCCAAGAAGAGAATACCGCATGACGCACAATAAATGACGAAGGCGCGGTTGCTATGAAGGATCGAGGAAGTTGGCAGAGGAGGTGGCGGAAGTAGAGGATGACCTCTGCACGATGGAGGCACTGGAGGAGCGGAGAGGATCCTCATGTATCGAGCGACGTGCAACAAACATGAGAGAGCGGTCTCTCTTGTGAGGTCGAGCATACACTTAGCTGGCCCTGCCCTTATTATTATCACACACACACATAAACACACACCTGACCTCGGTAGCTGCGCGCGACGACCACGTGACCAGCCGGACACTCCAACCCCAGCACAGCGCTGCGTAAAGCCCTCTACACAGTTCAAAACTTTAGCATTTGACTTTAAGGCAATTTTATTTCATCTATTTCAAACAATTGCAAATAACTCGAATATTTTTTTCTACCAAATGTTTAAAAAAAATTTAGACTGTGTACAGTCATACGGAGAGACACTGGAAATTCGCGAAAATATTTAACATAGTCTCCAATAAACTGCAGTATCTCAATCGTGACACGTGTGAACAGTTTTCTGACAAATCACACACGTTCTGTGTTAAAAATGTACGGTTCTAATTGGGTTTGTTGAACAAGGACACAGTGCTTCATATAAACAATAGCCAATATAGGCGCAAAACCTTCAGTGCTATACATAGCATGTTGGAGCCTAGCAAACAATCAACTTTCCCCGCGATTTACCAGTGTCTCTAGTCATATGATACACAATTTCGGCAGAGAGTTGTTTTTTTTTTTTTATTAAAATAATACACTGTTTGCCAGGGAAAAAATATTTTGCTTAATTTTGGCATATTTTCACTACAAAACATGTGATATTTCAGGGGGGCAAATCAAAAATCCGTTTGGTGTATTGCAACAGAAAAATTATGATACAAACTATGGTTAGAGTTGATGGTTTATCGTGTATAAAATTGCCTGTTTACTGGGTTTTAACGCATGTTGAGCTTTACTAGAAAATGTCTGGATTTCGCTTCTACGTGGAGCTGTTACCCTATTTGACTGAGCCAATAAGATTCCCAAAATTGTAACATTTAATATCTGTTATTGGTCTGCAGATAGCTACGTTATCAGACGTACATCACCCAACCATATGTGTAGTAATTTACTACAGTGATTTCAAGGGTATGTTAGCACAAACAATTTTCGCGATACATAATCTTCTCAATGATGGCTACAGGTACGTCAATTTCGCAGATTCATCTGGCAGTAGCCTAGATTGATCAGTCCTGTACACGCTCTGGATACAGTCGATTATTCATTGGCTTACAACATTAGAAGCGATAGCATTATGAATCATTTCCTTATTTACTACTGGTTTGCAGTAGTCAAATGCGTTTCGTGACAGCAGCCAGCTAATCACACACGTGATTATCAAGTATATATTTTTGGTGTTCAACCTGACCTGGAACGTATTTGCGAAATTGACGTACCTCTAATGATGATACATCGCGAAAGTGTTTTGTATCAACATGCCCTTGAAAACACTATAGTTCCTTGTGACATGTATGATCGGTAGAGATGATGGTTTATCGCGGGAAAACTTGACTATTTGCTAGACTTCAACATACGCTCAGCTTATGAAAAGATAACTGGCTTTCGGTTGTACGTGGAGCTATTGCCCCAATTTGACTAAGCCAATAAGAATCCTGCTATTGTAATATTTGATGCCTGTTATTGGTCTGCAGACAGCTACGGTGTGTCAGTGGTTTCAAGGCTATGTTGGTGCAAAAAATTGTCGCGATATACCATCATCTCTAATGATCGGATGTACACGTCTGACACTCCGTAGCTGACTGCAGACCAATAGCAGGCACCACATATTACAATAGCGGGATTCTTATTGGCTCAGTCAAATTGGGTACCAGTTCCAAGTACAAGTAAAAGCCAGTGAGCTATTGATAAGCTGCACGTACGTTCAAACCCAGGAAACAGTCAGGTTTTCCCGCGATAAACCATCACTTCTAGCTGTGGGTAACCCCATGGCGCTGGGAGTTAAAAACATCTGAACATTAGAGATGATGGAAAGTTGCCAGAATGTTCACTCTAAATCTGAATTAGTGAATATTCACTTATTCACGCATGTGGATGGATGCAGCAGTTTCAACAAACTGAATCATTGAGAAACCACTGTGAAATCGGGGACTATTCACTGATTCAGATAAAGAGTGCCAACATTCCACAAGTTAAATAGGGAATGTCCACAGATTTTCCAGTAATTTTTCACTGATTCAATAAGTGAAAACGGTTATTTGAAAACAACAATATTCACTGATTCACTTGTGAGATGTAGGCACTCTTAAAGGAAATCAGTGAATATTCACAAATTAAACAGTGACTACTTTCACTGATTCAAATTGTTGAAACCGCTCCGTCCATCAGTGTGAATAAGTGAATATTCACTAATTCAGATTTAGAGTGTTCTCCACCAGCGTTTTCACCGAATAATTGCAGCGCCCTGCGCCGTGCGTGTTAGGACGATGGTTGGGTGGCATGGCGTAGTTATATACGGACATCACGGACTTTAAGTCGTTGAGCGCCCAGTCAAACTGTGACTCTCCAGTAGCGAAAGAAAAGCATCAGAAATTATTACATTACATTGAAACCTAGCAAACAGTCAGATTTGTCCGCAGTGTTTCACCACCCCTACCGATCACTGATAAAGAAGGAGAGAAACAGTCCATGTAGCAAGACACAGCTGGCTGACTGCTGGTTTATTGCTGGACCAGAAAACTCACGACTTTGCTCGTATGGTTCCTGTCATGGCTAAATCACAGAATGTTTAGGAATACAGAAGTGAAATAGCCGGTAGGACAGCGAACTCAGTCACACACGACAGCAAAATGGCTTCCCTGGCTAGCAACATGGCGGAGACGTCTACAGCCAATCAGAGTAAGGCGGCTGCCCTGATAGTCGGCAGCAAGGCCAATAGGAAACCTGCAGTAGCATACAGGAGCCAAACATACACGGGGCTGGAATCAACAGCCTTGGGCAGTCAATAAGAGCGAAGTTCGCCCGTATCAAACGAGCCGCCACGTCATTTCACGTCTGTATTACTACTTAGTCTGCGGCTAAATGTTGACAACAAGACATTTGGTATGTCAACTATGGCACATTTACGGAATACTGATCGATGAGGAGACACTCATAGCTGGCTATGAGTGTACTACCGATGTCCAGAAGAGGCCTTCCAGCTGTAATTCAGAAAGTGTCTACGCACCAGTAAACAATTTGTTAACCTGCCACTTGCGTTTTGTGTAAATAAGGCCACACATGGTTTTTCTTGACATTAATGTTTCCATTATAAATATTTTACTAAAATGGATGTTTAAAGAACGAGTTCTGAAATCATATGAGATAAAATTAGTAATATTTTCTTACATACAGGTATATAAATTACTGTGGCGGATGAGATTATAGAAGGTATTTAGGCAAAATGTTTATCTTAAAGCATCTATGGCAGATATATACCTTTTATTTTGACAAAACGTCCAAGACGAGTGAGAGATAAAGCATCAAATCATAAACCACGAAGCAGATCTGCAGGTGTGCACGTAAGGCGCAGTAGCAAGTTGGTGCAAAAATAATTTCGGGAGAATCCTGAAGAGCTCCTACTCAAAACAATATTATGTCTTGGCCAGTGGCGTGTGGTGACTGTGTTGCGAGGTAAGCTGCACTTTTTCTCAGCTGTACTTGTTTACTTCCTCGTGTACACGTAAGCCTCTCAGATGTAGCTGTACAGTGGCATAGCCATCTTTAGAATGAGGCCGCAGCCTTAGATCTGACAACCCTGTCGGGAAGGGTCATTTTAACACTTCTTTTGTCTCGCCAAAGGCAGCGACTTCCCCTGATTCGCCGGTGTGTAGGACAGAATAACGAATCAGGTACAGCCATTGCCTTTGAAGAGCTAAAATAAGTGTTAAAATGACCCTTGTGTGCAGAGTTGCCAGATCTAAGGCCGCGGCCTTCTACTAAAGATGGCCATGTGTATAGTGGGTGACTTGCAGATAACTTGTGAGTGGCCGTATTACATTATGTTAAACCCAGTTGTACAATTACTACTGGTTCCTTCTGCGTGAACCGAGACTGTACAGTACCATAGCCATCTTTAGTGGAAGGCTGCGGCCTTAGATCTGGTAACCC
>PNEQ01059490.1:0-15752 GCA_003012365.1 Medauroidea extradentata
GTAATATTTTTATCCAGCAACAAGGATCATTGTCCGTATTCAAGCTATTTAACTTGTTTAGACGGGACACGTCCATAGTTACTGCGCACCCCTACAAAATCCCTTCTTCTCACCCGCGCCGCGCAATGTAACTTTTTGACTCCTCTCGGGCTAACGTCACTCGCCAACCACACGTCGGCCTGTCTCTCGCGCGACTCGCCAGCAACAACTCCCTTCCACAGCCGCGCGCGCTCCCTCCCTGACCACACCTGGTGGCCGCCACCGAAAACAACGCTCACGTGTGCTGGCGCCCTCCTTGCGGCAGGCGCGGAACTAAAGCGCCCAAATACATAAAATTATGTCTCATGAAATGCCATTTTCCTGACAAAGGGAAAATGGTCATTTCACTACATGTAAGAATAAAGTGACTTAGCACCAATGCATTTACCATAAAATTAGTCTTTCTCCTGTCTTAATTCCCTGCCCACAGCAAAACTGAACAATATACAGTAGCCATTTATAACTAGTATGCAGTAAGTAAAAAACCCTCTGCGTAAACAACTATGAGCAAAACATATTCAAAAGAAAGTTGCAAACATGTACTGTATTTAAAGTAGAAGATATTTCCTCTGTGAGAGAACATCTTATCACTATATATTATTACCGAATGCAGTTGTAAAACGACAGTACTGTGTTTTTGCTTACTGCAGGTCCGAATTTACTACATGCATATCATAATTTGTGTGGGTACAATGAGAATGTTAAGAGTTGTGATATTCTATTAAATGATAATATGATCATCAATATGTCATATTCACTTACAGGTAACGAACAGTTAAAATACTTTATGTTCAGCAACCAGCAATTTGTTCAGGCTCCCTAATTAATTTTTGTCAACTGTACATTTTTATAACGATCTATCTCGAATTACTAAACAAAACGCCCTTTCATTGTAAACTGTACCAAGATTACATTGTAAATTTTTAACAAATTGCAGAAATGTTGGGAAAACATTACATGTAGTAGCACCCCTGTATTTTAACTTATTAATGAAAGTGTGATATGTAAAAGATTGCCACAGAGAGTAAGAAATTGGTACCACCATTATAATAAACTACTGTATTTACTTTTTAAACGATTTTAGCAGGTCAAACTAGGTATTTAAATTTCTTGGTACAAGAAAAAAGTTAATATTTAAAATAAAGAACTCTTGAGTGTATTGTAAGTGTTCAAAATGTATGACTCTACATACTGTGATGACCTGCTGAAGTGTTATGTGTAATAATGTATTTCAGTATTATTAAAATGATGTCAATGTTTCACAGTACGTAAATGAGTTCTTGCCGTTCAAAATCCATTAAAAGTGCAAAAGAATTCCAGGTATTACTTGTAAAACAGGTGCAGCAGAACACTGCTAACTTCAAATGCCTTGGACACTGTCCCTATCGCGCACTGTAAAAACTTGTATTATTTTGCCAAAATACAGTATCATGTATGGTATTGAAATCAGTAATTTCTTGTTGCAATAAGTTTTGTGACCTTAAAAAATGTATTAAATTTTCATATAGTTATGTATATAAATCTGATCCATGACCAGTTTTTTTTCCCCAAACCAATGACAGATCATTCTAGGATATACTACATTTTTAATTACGGTACATTCCGAGATACTGTATCAGCAAATTTTTTGAGACGTCTGTTACCAATAATTTTCAATGCACATTTTTGTGACAAACTTAATTGATTGCCAACAGCTTCCCCCTCCCCCCCCCCTGTTTACTGTAGCAATAAAATATTTGCATTTTAAAATAATTATAATATCCATAAACCGCTCATGCAGAGGTTTTCGGAGAGAAAAATTATTTTAAGATCAAAACGTGAATATTTTTTAAATAAGATTAGTCTTGGATATTATTGTACTAAAAATTACAAAATTATAGCTTATCATTTTTATAGATTTTGCGGTTTCAATCCCTTATTTTTCTAAACATAGTTTTTAATTTTTTACTCGGAAGCTACCTCCCAGTGCTATATAAATAAACATCCGCTAATATAATATCTATTTACCAAAAAACTTCATCAAATTACGACGAGTAGTTTAGATTTTATCGACGATTGAATATTCCAGTCATTCGCTCGCCACCTTACCTTTCCATACCCCTTAAACAGAGTTATACTATGATTTGCTTAATGGCTGTTACCACAGTAAAATTAACTCTTCAGCTTCAATGTTTCTTTTTTTGTGCTGTAAAAAGAATAATAAGATGCTATTTTTATATTAATTAATCCCAGTGCAGTTTTTATGTTTCTTAATGTATTATGCCTGGTAAGACTTAAATATGATTTTTAATAGGTCCAGATAACAGTAACAGATTATTAGTAGTGATTTTTAGAATTTTCAGCGGTTTTACACTATCTTTGTTATGAAATGAGTATTTGAATACCATATTCCAGAATGAGTAACTGTTAAACCTGTTGTTTAGGTTAAATTTAACTGTTCAAAATGATGAATACCATAGAAAATAAATCAAAAAGTATTGAATTAAAACTATTTAAAATACAAAGGCAGGTATTTGATAAACCGAAATAAAATTATTCTTTCCAAACTTAAGGATGATATAGTAGAAGCATGGAAATGTCATGTTATATGTGAATAAACAGATAAGGTATTAAAGCCTAATTTATTAGATAACAATTTTATTGCATGTTTTGTTTTTGAAGCTGTGTGGTTGGTAGAGTAGCAATTTAATATGTTACAGCTCTACATCGGGCTGCCAATAAGAAAGACTGCTCAACAGAAGTACCGAGTCTTGTTTCCCACGTATACTTGGTAACCAATAATAATGTATACAAATTTACTCTAATTTTGTTTAACTTCCTTACAAACTTTGTGCAAATAAAATCCTTTCTGAAGAATGTATTACAAAAGTATAATAAAAAGTTGGTGCACAAATCCTGTAATACTATACAAACTATTTATGTACATACAGTAAAGTATTTTATAAGAATGTTATGACATGAAAAATGCTTCCTAATTGATTGTTTCTGAAGTTAGTTTTGACAAATAAGAGATGTTGGATATTTCTGTTATGAAAATTATACGTATACATTATCAGTATTAAGAAGTGTGTTGTTGTTGATCAACTGTATACCTAATAAAATAATTACGGTAAACCTGAGATGCACTTAACAATAAAAAAAAAATTATTTTATTATGTATAAAAATTATTTACAACCAATGACAACTTTCACTTAAGGAAACCAAACTTTTCTCTCTTTGGACCTAATGATTCTTCTTTTTGTAATGCAAACTGAAGTGCTTCATTTAAGTTGAGACCAACTTCATGCCCCAACTAGAAGAAGAAAAAAAATTAAATTTATACAAACACAACATTTTTCAGGAATTTTTGGGGAAAAATAAATGTTCCATGCTAAGAAGCTTTGCATGCAGGAACCAATAAATTATCACACAAAAGTAAATTTTATAATTTGTACAAACAGGTTGGCTGTCTTTAGAATAAATGGCTGTCAAATTAGTGTGCAAGCCAATAGAATCTCATTGTTACAAATCCATTCATTGGTTACAACCATATATCTGTTAAAAACCCTTATTTTTGTGAACTACAGTATATTAAATTAGGGTTCAAAGTATTTTTAAAAAGTTGAGAAAATTATATTAAAAGACGTGTTCCACCTTGCTTCGAATGCAACACATTTAATCCCTTCTGTTGTCGGCAAAAGCCAACTTACACTGGTGTAGGTCAAACCCATTCAACCTCACTCTTCAGAGTTCTTTATTACCCACCTACCTTCTCCGGTTTTTATTATGGCTTGGATTTTTTATTTGACCCTGTGTTCTCTAGTTCCCACTTTTGTCAGTTGACAAGTTATTATGCTCAGTTTTTTACTAAAAATTCAGTAACTGTATTAACTGTTAGCTAAATTTATCTACGTCACATTTTACGAAACAACATACTGTACGTATAAATAATATTTGGTAAGGGACACAAGTGCTGGGATAAATATTTCAATTTTTAATTATAACCTAATTACCTCAAATATATTCATTCGTGTTTCGCATCTATATTGCCTATTTGTAGGCACAACAATTTTATCCTTGTTATTTTCACTGCGTTTGCTGCCGATAAAATTAATGCTGCATTTTGCCAGTCATTCCTGGTTTTTTCATACGATGCATGACGAAAATTTTTGCAGTTGCCGGAGACATCAATTAAGTCAAATTACACCTCACAACTGCATCGGAGTCGCAACAATATTTGTACTTATTCCTTGCGGTCGCAAAAAAATGTTCAATCTTTATTTATAATGTTAAACAACATAAAAAATTACCAAGTATCATGTGAAAACTGGATAAATAAACGCATTCACTAAACCTAAACATTCGTCCACCATTTTCTCATCTATTTCGATTAACTCAAATCTCGCTTTCGCTGTTGAAAATCTATTCTGTCAATTCACTTGCAATTGATTCTCGAATCGAAGGTATTATTTACTACGGAAAACGTTAAAATTTTTTTGTAATTTCGCACAGGATGCAACTTCGCGATTTTAAACTAAAATTGAAAAATTCGCGACTTTACGCGTTGCGAAAAACACTAGTCTCTAGAAATAACTAAAATTGCATCTGTCAAAGTACCTTCCAATTTCTTGATGACTGACAACGAAATGATTGGTGGCAGAGAAATTCCCGCAGAAAAGAAAAATTTCAAGTACATTTCCCGCACATTCCTGAGCCCGAAAAATTCACGCACAATTCCCCGATCGCTGGATACCCTGATTCTCCGAAAAGTCACAAACTGTTTCGTCGCAAGGACACCATTCTGTTAATCTGTTTTTTCATTGTTTTACTGTTCACAGTTACTGTGTTATTTGTATTAGTTTGTTTTCCTCAAGGTGTCTTATGTTTCTCCTATGTATCTACAACCAGCTATTTTGTCATTCGTTTAGTTTTTTTCTGTTCGTTGCCGTACTAATCTTTTGTCTGTTTCACACTTTCTGACAGAACTCCTTTTGTGAAATAATCTGAGTTATTAATTTTTTTTCTTGGTTTGTTTTTTGGCACCTATGTGCTGGTTTGTGTTGATTAATTTTTTTGTTTGGTTTATTGTAACTAACTAAATTACTTGTGGAATCACATGTGTTTTTCAGTTGCAAATATAAAGTTATTTTGCCGGTTTCCACATCAATTTTTCTGTGTGTATTCTCTGGTTTTCTGTGAGACACATTCACTGCAATGACGTATGTCCAAAATACTATTTTGGTTTGTGGGAATTGAGAGATCTATAACTTCACCACTACAACTCCTTTCTATCCGTAGAATAGTGCACTGGATGTAGTTATGTTAGATAATTGTGTATAATAAGCGTTTCGTTCCACTGTAACATGGTTCAGCAATCGTGTACATAGTTTCCTAAAGGGTAACTACTTTGTGTACAAGTGCCCACAACTAGGAATAACACAGAAAGTGCTTATGTCATGACATTTCTAAGCCATACACACAGAACGAAAAAAAAAATTCTACACGTAACTCTCACCTTAAGGCTCTCCACGAGAGTCTGCGGGTTGAAACTACCCACGCCAGTCTTGAAGACAGACGTCACTCTAGCATCCGGGGTGACCGCCACCACAGCACTTGCCGCACAGCATGTCTCCTCCTCACCCGTCGGGTCTAGGATGCAGTGTTCACCAACCTAGAGCATACGCTATTCATAATAATCTGCTGACGTACCACATGAAATCCTTCGACATATGTACTACTGCAGACAAGTAGGCAAATTAATTTATGAATCTACAAATTTACTGTGGAACACAATTATTCACAAACAAAAAAATGGTTTTTAGTCTTGCTGTACCTACCTTGAGATACATCTCGAATCTACATTAGATTTGAAATTACTGCAAGAGTGAATCATAGACAAAAACTTTACAAATGCATTCAGTTCCACTCACTGATAACAAAGACTTAGACAAAAATTTTTTTATACTATATTACTGTTCGTTCAAACATAAACACAAGTAGAGAATTAGTACTTTGGAATAACAGTTCAATCTGGATGAACGAGGAGTAGGCTGAAGAACCTGATGTAAATTTAACTTTAAACATGTTTCTACTGGACTGAAGTCGGAGTGGAGTCAGCAGCTCAGTCCAGTGCGTGGACTGGAGTGTAGAGTCCAGA
Organism: Medauroidea extradentata; assembly: GCA_003012365.1. Classification (NCBI taxonomy): domain Eukaryota; kingdom Metazoa; phylum Arthropoda; class Insecta; order Phasmatodea; family Phasmatidae; genus Medauroidea; species Medauroidea extradentata. The sequence continues at coordinate 6,177 of PNEQ01059490.1, forward strand.
TTGAATGGTTCAATTTAATCATGCATCGGACTGAACTCAACAAAGATGAACCAATTGCCATAGCGAATCGTATTGTGTGGTTATGTAAGATGTTAGAATCATTCTGGATTAGCTAAATACTGTAGAAGCATTCAACGTTATGCAATAATAACGAGAAGTGTCAAGTAAATCAAAATAAATATTTTGGCAAGTAAATTCTAATAAATTGTAAATTAAAAGTTTGCCTCTTTAATTCTAAACAGTTAGGCCTATTTGTTCTGTAGTTCAATGTTTGGGAAAAATATTTCTTTACACAGAATTCAGCAAGGTTCTCTCCATGTTTACATGTCAATCTGGATTCTTGTTCGCTTCTTACGCATTCCATACTGACTCCAGTCCAAGTTTAGTCCAGTCTGAAATTTCACCCTAAAAGTACTAAATGAGAGGTAAATAAATATTAAAAAAGCAGAAACAACAATCTAACCTTGCACAGGGTCAAGAGAACTGGTGCGTGGGAGAGATCCAGTCGCCAACAGTCGTACGGATCATCAGAAAGGTTGAGTTCTAATGTTCCTCCATCCAAGTTGGCCGCCTTTACTTGGGGAATTTGCGTGTTGAACAAGGCTGCCTTCACGGCCAAAGAGATGGCGTCAAATAGATTTCCACCACACTCCAAAATCTAAATCATGCACTATCACACTTAAAAGCCAATAGAACCAGATCAATTTTTTTCTGGTCAAGAATAATTATACTATTTACAGTTCATAATTTATTACTGCAATTTTATTTAGCTTTAAGTAGCAATCTGCTTTCTTTATTAACACTGCACATATTATTAACGGTATCAGATTTAAATATACAACTCAAAAGCAATCTTGGAAAAAAACTATGTTCTTGCAGCTGTTTAGACGTATATTGCTCAAATTTTAAGGAAGATTTCCAAACATTCAAGAACGAAAAAAAGGGGCGAAGAGAACTGGGTGTAGCTTGAGCCCGTTTCTTACAGCTCAACTAACTGGATTGAACAAAATTATTCTTAAATCTTAACACACTTTTATTATGCAGCATTACCACACATATAACACCAACTACCACAACATAGTGTACACTACAATATTTTGGTAGTGAGACAAAAGGTAATATTTCAAACCTACGAAGCGATGATTGTTGGGTTACGTGGTTAGATAAGGTAAATGGTATTAGTATATGTAATGTACATTCTCTTTACAAGTTCAAGAGAAGTTCTAACAATGCAAATGTTTGAGGCAAGACTGTTAATGTGATTGGTTGAAGAAGGAGAGTGTAACCAGGTATAATGTTTTCCTTTGTACGTAATAATAATTATTCCTATGATCTATTGCTGAAAAATACTTGAAAACATAAAAAATATTTACATTTAATTGATGTATTGTAAGAATACCAATTTATTATGTTGTTAGTTTTGAAACTGAACTATAGTTAGAAACATTGAAAAATCATGACAACAATTAAAGGTCAACACATTCGCTAATAAACTGTATTACTTTTGTCATAAGCCTACTATTATGCAATTTGTGACATGTCTGACCACTTTGGGACAAGAAATCACACATGTTCTGTGTTGAAACTGTACTGTTCTCGCTGGGCCTGTTGAAAAGAGAAACAAGGTTTGTTTTACTCGCCTTGACCTGGCGTCTCTTTGTGCTCTTTCAGCTCCCGGGGCACTCTTAGGTGTTTTACTCACCAGAAACAATATGGCGGGGGTCCATTTTACTTGCCAGGTCAAGCGCCTCCAGGTCAAGTAGGTCATGCTCCCGCCGCTCCACCTCGCGAGGTAGAGTTGTGGGGGCAAATCGTCTGCTAGACGTTTTCGCGCCAGTCTGCTACATCATCGCCTGTTAACGTTCGTAGTGATATGAATGAGAATAACTTTTATTATCCCAAACAACATTGGTAAACGATGGAAATATTATATCCAATGATGAAGGAATGGTGTTATGGTGTTATTTACAGCAGAATGTAATTATTTATTTCATACATGATGATTCTTCATTCTCTATTATATTCCCGATAACTTCTGCTAGTTCGGCCATTACAAAATGAAATGCACGCACGCAGTAAAGCATTTTCCTTTGCCCTTTAAGAGTACAACTCCCTCTGGCCTGGGTCAACACTATTCCAACTCCACCAACTCCAGGGAGACGCGAGAGACGCTGGGTCAAACGCGAGTAAAACAAACCTACAGTGTTTCAAATATACAATAAGCAATACTGATACAAAATCTTCAGTGTTACACACAGTACATTAGAGCCTATCAAGTATACAACTTTTTCCCGTGATTTTCCAATGCGTCTAACTATAGCGTAAAACAGCAACCCAAAGTTACAAATTATAACATTTTAGAATCAGTATACGAAAATTATATTACAGTATAGTTGTACAGGTGTTGCAGATGTTTGTAGAGGGTTTTATTTATTTTTTCGCACGTTTCTAGTAGAAAGAGAAAGTGTAGTTTTAATTAACAGAAATGGGACTAACATGTTTCGATGGTTTTAAGAGACCTTATACAAAGAGGTTTTGAGAGTCAAGGAGGTGACAGGTGCTGACCATGGTATTTTTAGCTCGTGGTAATGGTGGCTTGGCAAGGACGCGATGATGGCTGGGACCAGGGGATAGCGAAACACTGTGCACTCTGTTTAATATATCCTACTCAGTGATGACCACGAGGTAAGTTAGTTTTGCATGGTATCACACCTAAATCAAAAAACCAGATGAGATGGTAGATAAAACTTAGGCATTCAGAGCCAAAAAACCAGTCGTCATGGTTTTTGAACATTTGGACAATGAACCATCTCTACTTATTTCCAAATGCACACGAGACTGTTACGTGTATGAGATGCAGACACACACCTGTTCATCCAAGGGAGTGGGTTTTCTGATTGCTGGATTACGGGGAGAGAGAGAAAAAAAACCAAACGTGAAACAATTAAACAACGAAAAATTAAAATTAGAACTTTTCTTTCATACGCCAGCTAACACTGTTCAACCAGAAAAAATCAGATTGTTTATGCATAACATTTAAGGGAACAACAAATTAATATCTGGTTTTGTTGAAACTCCAAACTCCATGCATCTTCACACCTACAAGAAAGGTGATAGGATTGGAACATAATTACTGCAACGAGTGGAGTACAACCAAGTTGTACTAATGCTGACAAATGTTGTGAAACTAGCTAATTCAATGCTTTTAAAACCTATTTAAAAAAAAATTTCTGCTGACAAAAAGTCTATTCAAAGAAATTATAAAATTCTATGATCACTTTCCAATAAATCAAATACATATTATGTTACTTCCATAATTTATGTTTTTATACATAATTTGCCTAATTTTATTACTTCAAAAAATGTGTGTCAAATACTTAAAACGTCAGTTAATCAGTACATAATTAGTGAATGACACCATGCAAGTACAGCAGAATAATATTTGCACATGCGCTTATAAAATATGGAAAAGACAAATTGTCATGTGATAAAAACAGTACGTTAAGTCCAGGATTATTAGAATTATTTTGATTTAAGGGTGTGCTATTACCACAGACCATTTCTATTAAAGATTTTGTTGTTTATAAACATTGAGATTTGACAAAAATACTATCCACTGTGCTGCTACAATGTCATTCATCAGAATAATATAAACTGGTACATCTACATCATTAGGAACATTAGCAAAATCCTAGCGACTCACCAGAATATCAACGTAGAGCTTCCAACATTGCTGGCCAGGCATGATATTCAATGCTTTCAAGTCAAAGGACTGCGGAGACTGATATGCCCGGGCAAGACTGTTACTTATTTCGACAGCCAGCTCTTCTCCACCACGACCTTCAAATGCTGGGGTTGCATTCGCTGAGCTGTGAGCACAGAAAACAAACTACGATTACTAAGGGTGCGTACCAACTGATGAGATGAATGGTTTACGAACTGTTTAAGAGCAACATGCTCACCAGTTTGTGCGTTGTCCCGAGCAAGATCTGAGCACCCTACGAACCACTTGTGAGTCGCTCTCAACAAGCCAACGAAGGAAGCAAGTTTTTCGATGAACACAAAGGGATTCACAGCACTAGTCTGGACACGCTCACTGCAGGTTCGTGTGTTTAGAAAATGCTTGTGAACCTTCCATGCATGTAGTAGGTTATCATTAGTTCATTGTAGGTTCCTCGTTGGTTCAGCTTTTCAATGCATTACTGGATATTGGTTGAAACAAATTTTACCCTGAACATGTGCAAGTAGCTCACAAGGTATTCACGAACCACTCAACTCACAAGTGTGCGGCAGTTGTACTGTGTTGACCTTCACACCATCCTGACTTTCTGGAAAAACAGGGTCTCTGCAATCATGTTTGAGGACACATTTCTCAAAAGAGAAATGTCAAAATCATGCAAATTTATACATCTTGCAGTTAATTTAGTTATCCAATTAAATCAAAATTAAATATCCTACTATGCAATGTTTTATTTCCCTTAGAAATCCCGTTTGATTGTAGACATACTGCAGAAGCAAGATTTATGAAACAGGTAACACACATCTGCGGCACATTCTGATTGTGCTGAAAAGCACTGGCCAGTATTCTCATTAACGTCAGCTGTAGGTTTGTTTCTTCTGATGACCACTAATGGTCACTGAGGCCTGTTTTCAGCCGACTCCTCGCACGAGGCTACAATGACTACTGACAACCACAGAGTTTACTGGAGCTCTGGAGGACAAGCAGTGCCAGTAAAAGCAGACATTGGGGTGAGATTCAATTCATCTGGCCTTCAACAACTGTTTGAAAACTTAAAATTTGGTGTGGAGAGTAATATTGCTCATAGAGAGAAATATAAATTATTTTCAGAAACCATGTATGGGAATAAATGTTGGATTAGGCTAGTAAATAAATTCTGTGTTTTTGTGGGATTAAGACTCCTATAATGTTGGTTTTTAATAGCAAAATGTTACGTATGACATTGGTGACCATAGTTCATTATTTCATAATTTCTCCACAACCATTTGCTGCGGATATTAAGGTGTTAAAAAGCATTTATGCAAGCACAATAATTGAAGATTAGATTTAGTTTGTAGCAGACAAGGTTATGTGCGTGTCCATTACTGCCAGTCTTTCCAAAAGTAGAAAATCACAGAAGAAGACGAATTACCGACACCGTCCATTAATTGCTGACGAACACTGACGGACCTTCAGAAATCTCAGTGCTTTCAAGCAGAAACTGAATGTGCCACTGATACGTCGATAAAAAAACTTGTAGGAGATAAAAATGTGGTGAGAAAACTTCTGAAAATAAAACTCATTAACAGCGAAAACAAGAAACTTGCAATATTTTATAATTTCGTACAGTCAGTATGAGCTGATTGTAGCTAATTCAGATTATATAACAAATGCCACAACTTACACAGGAACAAATTTAGTACAGTGACTACACTGTGACAACTGGAACACTTATGTGGACATTGCACGACGCCGGCTGCCGTACTTGGTTTTGTACAAGCTGTTTTCAAGAGCTCTTGTATACACCAGTAAACAGGCAGCCATACAAGCTGGTATCCAAGATTTATATTACATAATAGACTAGAAGCTGGCGTGACAAACCTGAAAGGTACGTGCGCATAGCATCTAATGGTATTAAATGTTGACGATACTAATTGAACTACGCACTAGTTAAAGTTATTAATTACCAGATAACTCACACATATTAAAATTGCATCATTGTATGCTGAAACAGAAATATTCCATTCGCATTGTGTATAATTTGAATGCAAATGCAAAAGTGGGAAAGTTAAAAGAAAAAAATTTTAATTTAGTCTCGAAAGTTAAAAAACAAAAGGTAAAAAGAGCAAACTGCTAATTTTTCAACTCACGCCCCTTAAAAATATGAGTTACAAGTTCAATGCTCTTAACCACTACCACACCAACAGAGTGATACAGACAATCTGTGAGATATAGTGCTTCATTCATTGTTCTGTTTCACGCAGTTGTCATGCAGAGCACTCCATTCTCTTATATTGCAATATGTCTCCACTCTCTGATATTGCAATTTGGTCAACTATGACTGCCAGTATGAAACGCTTGTGTGTTTTTGAAATTAAATACGAATATGGATAATTTCCTGATAGTAGCTGTAATTCATGGCTTGATGAATCATGGGAAAAAATTTGCATCGGAATCGCAACTGCTGTACTGATGGCTGCGTTTGAAATAACAGGAATTTTGGATTTACAACTCATGTAGGCTATGTTCGTGGTAAGAGGCTTCGTAGTTAGCATATATTTTAAGAACTTTAAAACCAACTAGTTTACCCAACTAAAATAATTCACACTGAATAAAAATGCAGTAGGCTGCAAAGGTATAAAAACCAAAAATAAAACATTTTTGTATTTGATAGTCATTAAGGAATTACTAGCAAACTTTTTCTGGTTTTAAAAGAATTAACTTATGGTCCTATTTTAAATTATATTACAGCATCTCCAGTTTCTTTATAGCTGATAAGGAACTGGCAGATAGCGAACAATTAGATCTAGATGAGAGAATTTACTGGATAGGCGTACTCGAGTTACGCATAATCCCTCGGGATTTTGAACTCGGAAACATTGGGCTGCTGACACAATAACAGCATAATTAGATAGCATGGAAACAAATTCCTTAACTATTCTCACCAGTCAATAAAGAACTCCAGTTTCCCTTCATTGGGCCGCTCAGGAAATGGTACATCTATTTCAGTTTTTACGCCGACCAGAACATGTGTGTTGGCCAAGCGAAGACAGGCAGAGCCACTGGCATGTGGAACAACATCTGTCTCCAGCTCGATGGGTCTGTACTGCATGCGGCTCCTGCCATCACATCTTAAATCATTCTGGAAACAAGTGAATAGTAAGGAGAGAAAAATTTGCTGGGTTGGATAAACTATATGGTAAATATTAAGAATCACAGCTCATCGTGTACCGGCCAAACTTATTGGTTTTACAGGTAAAGTTTATTAATAAAAAATTGTTCTACAGTGGTGAAAAGTAGTCGTACATAAAGAAAATTGTACTTTACTTACTTCGAAATGTGCAGTTTTTCACAGAAATTGTCAAGTCCGACTATCCTGTTTTACGGGCTTGCCATAATTTCCATTTATGTGGCACTAGCGTTATCTATTGAAAGTAGTGTTAATATGTTACACAACTGTTTTTAAGTCCTGGAGATCCAGTATTAAGGAAACTGCCATACTGCTAACACGTGTTTTCGCAGCGATAAGTGCGTGGAGAGATACTGACAAAGGTATGAATGCATAATTTACTGATTGTGGCGTAAGAATTTTATCCGCCATCGAGTTGGGTTAGTACTAATCTTTTGTTATAAAAATTTTGATTCAACTGCTCAGTGTGCATTATTTAATTTGTCCGGTTTCTATTGCCATTAGAATGTGTTAAATATGTTTTAGAATAGGTATTGAAGACATGTAATATCAGTTCAACATGCATACAATATGAATTTAATAGGGTATTAATTTTGTACAGACGTATATCACGTATACAATTTTGAATGCATATGTACAAAGTACATACATTAGTGCAATATGTGAATCATGTGAATTTACTTTATTAACTATTTTCAACGCCTTCAATTGGTGCTAGAAAGATTTTAAACTGTGTGTACAATTGTGTACAAAATTGGTACTTTTTATTTGCTTGTTATGAATAGTTTGCGTACTTTAACGCCACGATTTCTCACATATTTACAGCCCTTCCCCTCTACAGAATTTTTATAATACAGGCTTATTTACTACCTACTGGCTGCTATTTATTTCAGTTATATTAGATCCTAGGTTAGGTATGGGTTTTTATATATGAGTTCAGCTTACTTCAGGACATTTTGGGATTGTTTATTAATTTGGGTTATGTTAATATTTAATAATAAGTTTTATACTCGCAATCGGGCTAGTTTTATACTTGCTATCGGACTAAGACCCGGTGGCGAGCAGATTCCTCCCCATCCCCACAATTCCAATCCTCTAGTACCTTCCTAAACCTTCCAACTCCCCTAACCGTCAACAACTCCTCCCGCAGTGCATTCCACTCCCTCACTGTCCTCATCAGCATAGACTGTCTACCCCTCATTGTTCTTCTCCACACCCTCAGCATTTTCTCACTGTTGCTGCCTTTACCCTTAAAAGTTCCCTTAGTTAATTTGCAGGCCAAATTTCCCCATCCCCCCCTCCCTATTTATCACCCTATATAACCTGACCAGCCTTTCCACTCTCCTGTCCCTCAACAGTTTTCATCCCCATTCCTTCATCATCACACTAGGCCTAAAGTTATTTTCCTCCTGCCCAGCCTGACCCTACCTTTTGCATTTATTTATCACCCACCTCGCTGCCCTTCTCAGCACCTTCACCAGCTCCTGCACCTCCACGTACAGATTCCACTCTGTGGCAGCATACTCAAATACTGGACTAACCATCATACAATATGCCTTTCTCTCTTTACCTCACCACTAATCCCCTTCAACACCCTCCCGAGCAGTCCTAAAGCCCTTCTTCCCTTCTTAATCACTCTGGACACCTGCTTTGTCCACCTTAGATCTGCCTGTTACTGTAGAATAGTTTAGGTCTTTCAAATGCCTAAAAATGTTGTGTGCCCAATTGGAGGACGACAGGTTTAATTGGGACATCAGTTACGTTATGTCGGTTTTATAAAAAATAAACAACAGCCAGTGTCGTCTACTACGTAAATTTTTACTCTAGGTTCCTAATTAAAAAAATACCATGTCTTCAGATTCGAGACGAATCATTTACGCTAATTAATTAACAACAATAACGTATTTAAGAGTTCTACGTTACGTATCTAAAATTAAAATACATATTTTTCAATACCGCTGATGTGAGCAATTTAATACACAGAAAAAAAGATAAATGAACTTACTTCAACACCGTGGAGAATAAAAGTTTTTTCTGCTTCGCTCAAGTTAAGTTTAGCCATTGGAAAAATTTATTCGTTATCAAACACTAAGCACACAGCCAAACTCATACATCTAATCACATAAACTAAAATAATTACTACAAACTATCACTGATCACGTCTGACGCCTTTCAAGAGTTTTTGTTTACAAACCACAGGTGATGAACAGACGCAAGAAGAACGATATTTACTGCATTGCCAACACTCGAAAAATGATGGACAGCATGGCAATATCCTTGAAGTCAACTATTTAGATCAGTTCTGCGTGGATAAAGCGTAATTGTTGCGTACAACAAACAACTGTTAGTAAGTGTTTGTTTTATTGCATCCGTAAGATCTTTTCAATACACAGTAGTACAAAGATATTATTTACGAAAACAAAGTAAGTACAACCATCTCGGTAAACTCTACCATTAACAGTTCTACCCAGGGCCGCCTTCCGTTTTTCACTGATTTCACTGGCCAGTGTTTTCAGTAATGTCAGCTATGGTTCCGAAATTGCTGACGGCACTGATAGTCACTGATGGTCGGGTGATGACGATACCCTGTGCGAGGCTACATCCGTTTACTGAGATTACCGATTTTACTGGCGCTTCAGAGCATCAGTGTTGTCAGTAAACCAATATT
>PNEQ01059491.1:0-15752 GCA_003012365.1 Medauroidea extradentata
TTATTTTATTTTTTTATTAATACTACACTCCTTATTTCTGAACTTTGACTTCATGTACACAACTGCAAAGACAATTATTATTTCTTACAATCACTTTAAACCCAATTTACGAATCAGATAGAATGGCATGATGTTTTTTGTTTCTCCTGAACATTTCACTTTTTGGACATGTTACCTTTTTGCTAAAAGCCCCTCAATTCTACCCTGAAGCACCCCATTTTCCTGAACGAATTTCCACGAATATGCTACTCAATTTCGAACACGAAAAGTTCTGCGATACGTAAAATTATTTTAAAATGTAGGGATGCATCCCTGAAAGCCCCATGACTGTAATTGTTTTACGACACCATGACGCTATATAGTGTCACAGGCCTTCTCTTAAGCCAAAGAAGACTGCAAGGAGGTAGTGTCGCTGTAAAAAGAAAATTTCAATATCGGTCTCTAAGTACACTAGCTGGTCTACCACTGAACAGTGTCGGCGAAACCCACATTGGAGAGTTGATAGAAGACCACAAGACTCAAGACAATACATTAGCCGAGCTTTTATCATTCTCTCCATTGTTTTGCAGAGACCGCTAGTCAGCGAAATAGGTCGATAACTGGAAAATTCACCCTTATCCTTCCCAGGCTTTAAAACGGGTATCAGGGTTTAGACCCCCCCCCCCCCAAATTGGAATGGAAAGAATCCGGATTCCCAGAAAACATTATAAAGACTTAGAATTTATTTTTCCATTCAAATGGCAGGATTTGTATCATTGCATAATGGATACCATATGGGACAGCAGAAGTGTGCTTCGAGCGGGAGAGGGATCTCTCTAGTTCACTAAGTGGGAAAGGCTGATTATAGGCTTCTCCCTGAAAAATACCAAAGTCGAAACCTTGACCCTCGAGAGAGAGCCTTTAGGGGTGTAAATGAGCGAGGGATCCATCGATGCTCGAATCTGATAAAATGTTCGTCCCAGTAGGTTGTAAATTTCTTTCTATTTACTGGCTGTGTGTACAGTAAGAGACGACAGAAATGTCCTCACGACTTCCACTTGCAGTCCCGTATTACTTGTCTAGCCCATGTCCTGGTGATGCGAAACATTTCTAAGTTCGCCTGAGTGGGAACAAGCTCACTTCGCAGGGCACAGATTGCATCCTTGCACTCATCATTCCACCAGGCCACACGACGACACCGATGAGAATACGACTTCGGGATGGCAACCTCCGCTGCTGACACCACTTCTGCAACGAAGGACGAGACAGTCGCATCCACTTCACGAGAAAGGTTCTCAGTAAAGTGAAGTGAATGTCTGTAACATTCCCAGTTTGCCCTTTTAATCACTCAATGAGTGGGAACGGGCAGGGCAGCATGAGAGAGATAGTGTAAAACAACAGGAAAATGGTCAGTACCACAGATATCAGGGTAGACACTCCAATCAAACTGGGTGACCAGGGCTGGGCTGCAAAAGAACAAGTCGATACACGAAGTGGTGCCAGTACGAGAAGTAAAGCGTGTAGGAGTGCCATTGTTCAATAGGACCAAGTTAGTACTGGTAAGCAAAGACTCAACTACACCTCTGCCATCCCGAAAAATAGATCCTACAGCTCGTTGTGAGCATTAAATCACCAACAAGAATGGAAGGAGATAGGAGCTGGGATATTAGATCCTCTAAATTGACTAGGTGAAAGTTGTGTGTTGGACATATGTACACACAACAAATAGTTTAAAAATTGCCGAGATACATCTTTACTGCTACCACTTGCAGTATCGTAGCAAGAGACAATGCTGCATGATAAAGAGTGCATCACTGACCATGACACACACAACACCACATACTCGATCAATAGCTGTATAATTTTCGCGGTAGTATGTGTAGACTCGTAAAGAGACATCAGTTGTTGGCCGGAAATGTGTTTCTTGAAGGCAAATGACCGATGGGGTCAGTGATGCAATCAGTTGCCTTAGTTCTGCAAGGCAGCTAATAACCTTGGCAATTTTATTGAAGGAGGGACATGAATAATACGAGAAAAGAGAGGGTAGCCTCTACTTCTTTATTTTCCCCTTATACTATTTAAAACTTGTTTGAAGAATACTGAGCCAACATTGCTATCAGGAGCATAATCCACCACCATATCTGACACCTCAGGGGCAGGTTCACGAGGTGGGGAAGCTATAGCAGTCTTACTACTCATAGGAGCAGCAGAAGTACACAGAGATGTTGCCTTTACAGAACTCTCCTGAGGCGATGATTTACCTGCTTTAGCAATCAGTAATTAGAAGTACTTTTTGACAGGGTTTTACAGAAGCAGGTATAGTAGGAAGTTTAAAATTGGTGTTGCACTGTGTCCCGACTGTCGTGGTCCGTATGATCTGGACCTTTTGTAGCTCTTGTGCAACGACAGAATCCCCTGTTTGTGTTGCCACAAGAACAGTTTGAGTATATGCATCCTTCAAAGTCGCCGAGCCCTGACAACGGTACTGTAAGCAACAGTAAGAGGTATGGTAATAGCTCGAATTTTTTAGTTATACTGGGGAAAATAAGTGTAATTTGTTTTTCTGGAGCAACTACTGATATTTTATCAGACAACTGGTATAGAAATCTGAACTCTGATAACGAAGCTCAGGAGGAACTGAGTGATCAAAACTGCAGCAACTATTATTCGACGCGAGGTGAAGTCCAAAATCTACGACTATTCTTAGTTTCCAACAATTGAAGAAATTTGTAAAGGAGTAGCTGAATTGGTACCTTGAGTGCTCAATGTCTTGATAAGTGAAATCATACAGTCTACTCCTAAAAGACAAACACCCGAGAAAAATTAAAGGACAAAAAAAATTACTGAAAGGAAAACTACAATATGTCAAAGTATTATAAGGGCAGCACATCCAATATTTTTGTCCCCTGTCCAACTTGGAACAGGCGTTTCATTGCACAGAAAATTTGGTTTAAAGATTTTGGTAGATATCCAGCTCAAATTTGGGTGTTTCTGTACCTTGCAAGAAAGTTTTAAAATATGCGAGATCGGTCACTTTCCAAGAGAGCACAAGAATTGAGAATGGACACATGCAATTAGTTTTTGATAATGCAGACTACAATATCCACACTCTGTATGGCCATAACACGTTTCATGCCATGAGTGGAATGGCATGCATAACACCTAAAACCACTCTTCAGGTAGAGGACAATGTACCTCGAAAGAATGTTACTGCTCATGCTGTTGAAAAACGACGTATGTGATTTACAGACATACAGAACCCCAAGTACATCTGTCTTTTCCAAAATTATTGCTACAAACACGGCATCCCTGAAAATAAAACCGTCGTGAGAACATGGCCGAACACACAATTTGTTTTGGTCGAGTGGTGATGGTTGGAAGACCCATAAAAATGTAAAGCTGGTTGGAGTGGCTGCATGGAAATGCTGTATGTACCGAAAGAGTTCCAAACGTCCGCTTTAGTCCCTCTTCTATTCATCAACTCCGCTCCTTAAAATCTGTCAACAATTTATACAGCTCTTTTTCAAGCTGCCACAAAAGGGACTAGCAACTGACAAAGCATAACAATGGTGACTTTTGATCAGCCTTTGAATTTTAAAGTTCGTGAAATAGTAGAAGCAGCACCCGATGACAGCCTATTGAAGTCACTCTTCATTCAACTAGGAAATTTTCACTTGTTGATGTCCTTTTTAACAGCGATTGGTTTCATTGTGGCAGGAAGGGGCTTGGAGGAGTTGTACAGTACTGTCTACGCCAAAAACAGTGTTCAACAAATTATAAACGGGAAAGCTTACTCCAGGGTCATGCGTGCCCTCTTCCTAGTCAAACAGGCTTCCATTACTGTATTTTTGAAAACTAATGAAGCTCTCATTAGTGTAGATAAAGATTAACTTAATTTTGTCTAGTCAACTTACAAATGTGGTAATGAATTTTCTTAAGAGATTACACAGTCAGCTGCAGTGAAGAGCTTTGTAGAAATTTTGGAAAACCAACTTCTACATTCAAAAGAATCAGGACGAACACAAAAACTATGGATTCACTTCATATAAATGGTTGAACGTGTTCGAATGTTTATTACAGCTGAGAGAAGTGGGGACTTTCCCCTTCACCTTCATTGTGTCCATCAAATGTCCCCATTTTCCATGTATACGGTCACTTAAACTATGCTAAATCTGCACATGTTTATATATAAGACTCGTTGGAACATCTCAATTCATGAGCCCAGAAAACGATATGTTAGTTAATTGTGGTTATTTCACCATCTGACATACTGTAAAGTATTGGTCTGGAGTGACATGACCATTGAACAGGTAGCATTGGTGGATTGACCGGAAACAGTGGAATAACAGTGACTATTGCAACTTGGATCAACTCCATGCCAACTTGTTTTCAAGTGTGTGAAGCAATGAAAAAATTTGCAGTTGTGCGCAGTATCTCTTCAGAGCAGCACATGGAGCTACGAGAGGCAAGGTAGAAAATAAATTGCAAGAACTAGTAAAATTTAATTTCTTGGCTTGAAAAACACAATCCCAATTTCTTAAACACCTGAACTCTCTTCCTTATAAACAAGGGTTGCAGCAGATGAAAACATGAACTGTGATAAAGCGTTTGAAGATGGAATACTAGCCTTGAAAAATTGAGAACAAAACATTCAACGAGATACATTTGAAAAGAAAGTTAGCTGATAAATCTCTAGCCTCTGTAACCAAGTCTATGACAACTAACAATAGTGTATTTGTGAACCCTAACAATCTCTTACATCGGATAGTGTGCACAGTAAGAAGTAATGAGAGACTCTAAATATTTCAATGTGAATTATGAGCTTATCCTCCATCCTTCGACGAATCTGGCTTGATGAAGAGAAGTAAATCTTCAATGGTGACTATTTTGGTTCCAGATTCATATGAATCATCACTCACCCTAGATTCAGAGAAAGTGTCCAACATAATTGATGGAGGTCACCTCCATCATGTTGTCTTGCGACGCCCAGCAACATTCGGACAGATTTGCGAGCAATACACAGATTACACAATATCTCATTACGGGCTAGGAACTGTTGTTTTTGATGCGATACCAGCAAGGAAACACAAAAGATTATCACATTCTACCACTAACATTGAAGTGAAAGAAGAAGACTCAATCCATGTTAATATCAAAGTGAATTTCTGCCTTATTTCTCTCCTTACAGTTCACTTGCAGAGGTAGTTGCATAGTTCATCAGGCACCGGGTGCCGCCAACTTATTAACAGTTTTAACATCAATTTATGACGCTAAGAAAGGAGTTGAAGCTTGTGTACTTGGAGATGACACTGACTTTCTAGTCTTGTTGTCCATCCACGCACCATCCGAGAACAAATGAAGGGTGCAGGGGAAAAACCAACAGAGTCCATAAATAACGAAATTTAAATTAGTATGGTAATACATAGCCTTCATACATTATTTTCACATGGCAAGGTGATAACAGCGAAAAATCGACAGAGTCCAAAGATACAGCAAAGTAAAGAAATGTGGTGCAAGGGAAAAACCAACAGGGTCCACCTGAAAAATGGGAATAAACAACAAAGTCCATGTAAACAAATGAGGTGCTCGTACACTCAGTGTTTTGACTTTGGCTGTTGGCTAATTTGCACAGAGAGGAGTAAATAAGACTGATGGAACATAAACTAGCAGTACTGGCAGCTGATATAAAGCTAGGGGGAGGGGGTGGAAATGAGATGTGGAGAAATCTCGTTACAAATAAGGTGGCCGCGAATGTATGAAATGGCAAAACTTTAACATTAACCTATAAAACTGTAACTTGCAAATAATTAAACTGATCTCTAATCCTGACCCATGTTACTGCTATATGGTATTGAATCATTGTATGTCGTGTTATCTTTGGCACATACTGTTTGTTTTTCTGGCATTGTTGTGTTTGTGGTGTGAAATTATTGATGCATATTATATTGTATCATATTGCGATCATGCGATAAATGTTTTGTGGTGAATGAATGTTTCGTCAATTATAAGAATTTATGTGCGGACAATAATTGACAATGAATTTCAACAGCATGAAGGCGAAGCAAGTGACGAAAATTTACGTGCAGTTAATGAAACGTCAACAAAAAAACGGAAAAAATTTGGTCGCCTCAGAGATGTAGCCAAGAAGCTACGGGCGACGACATTTGAAACTGGAGTACACTGTCAGTGTAAACGGTATAAATGTTTTACGAATATTTCTGTGGTTCAATGAAATGAATAAATAAGAAAATTCAATGATATTGGACATGAGGGTAGTACTGATGCACAGAACAGTTATCTATCGGGCCTTATCTCAACACATCCTGGGGCACGACGAAGACCACGGAATAATGAAGAAGACGCTAGGTTAATGATAGTTCCTATAGCTACAAAGTTCGTGTGGTAAGAAGTGGCTTTGCAGTAGAAATACCAGTGTGTTTTAAAGGGTTTCAGTCACTCTTTGGAATTAAACCTTCCCAACTACACACAATTAGAACATCTTTGATAACAACTGGCACATCACCGACTGATGGACGAGGAAAGCATGCTAATCGGCCTCATAAACTCAGCCAACAGACCCGAGAGGCAGTAATAAAGTTTTTTGCCAGTTGAAAGGGACATAAAGCACATTACAGTTTGAAAGACTCTAAAAAAGTGTATCTTCCAGAAGATTTGAATGTCAAAAAACTTCTTGGAATATTTCTAACAAAACATCTCAACATTGAGATCTCGTACAAAACATACACACAGATTTTCGGGTCCGAATTCAACATTGCTTTCGGCTACCCTCGAACCGAAAAATGCTGTTGGTGTGACGAACAGAAAGCCAAAATCACTGATACCGACAGAAAAATCGCCAAAGCTACAAGTGTGGATAGAGTAAAGCTGCGAGAGGATCATAGGATGCTAGAAGATGAGAGAACACTGCACCTCAAGAAAGCTGATTGGTTCCACAAAAAGAAAAGATGTGCCAAAAATGAAGCTATGCAGTCGCCAACTGTTGAAGCCATTGCTACTGGTTTCGGGAAAAATCTCTCTGCACCAAACATTACCTCAAATGAGGTTTACTTCAGAAGACAGCTTGCTTTTTACATATTCGATGTAAATGTTTTATCAAGTGGCTCTTCATACATGTATACCTACGACCAGACAGTGGCAAAGAAGGGGTCAGATGATGTGTGCTCAATGTTGCATCATTTCTTCGACACATATCTGGACACTGGTGTTCAAAAGCTCCACATCTTCGCCGACTCATGTGCAGGACAAAACAAAAATCATAGCATCATTCACTTCCTGCACTACATAACCGTTGAATTAAAGCTATTTGAGATGGTGACTGTTACGTATCCAGTGCGCGGCCATTCTTTCATGGAACCAGATAAAAATATGGGTTTGATCCCTAAGCATGCAAAGGCTGAAACACCTCATGCATGGAGAGGAGTGATTGAATAGTTCAAATTACCTTTTCTCCCTCCTGTAAAAATTTAGGTTTTTGGACACTGTTGGTTTTTCCCCTGCACCCTTCAAATTGAAAAAGGTGGTACCATTGAAAGGCAATCTGCAGGAAAGTGTGCACTATTTCTGACATTCAGCGAAGCATTGGGGATATGAAAAGTGTACTCTTAGCAATATACGCCTTCAGAGGATGTGACACTGTATCAGCTATCTACAAGAAGGGGAAAATTACACCATATAGGAATGTGCAAGCCAACATCGCTCTTCGTACGAAACTTCTAGACTTAAACGACCCCAAAGCTGACCCCAGTGCAGTAACTGACACTGGAAATAATTTACTTCTTGCGATGTTTGGAGCCAAGAACACTGAATATCCAGATTTTTTTCGTTACCCGTGTTACTAGCAGGCTATTGCAAAGAAGCCTATACATTCATTGTTCAAGTTGGCTGCAATTCCGCACACTTCAGCAGCTGCATGCGGCATTAATTTAGAACCTACCACCAGGTGCAGTAGTGGCTGAATGAGAAGAAGAATCCACTCGAGTGGGGGTGGTAGAAGACTGGCGAACAACTGAGACCAATCACAACAGTGCATCCTGCAGCTCCCCAGGAATCACTTTCCCTCATAGTGTGTGCTTACAAAGACTTACTTATTTACTTTGTGTGGTGTGGGGCACAGCCCCTGGCCTTAACAGAAACACTGTACAGCCAATACGCGATTTAACTCTGTGCGCAGTAACGCACAGTCGAAAATTTACAAACAGATGCGACTTGACACAAAACAGCACAAACAAAATGGCCTCAGGACTCAAAAGAATCCACAGCCAGCTAAGTTACACATCGAAGGTGAATAGACTCATAGTCAAAAGGGGTGTCGCACCAGCGCTATGCATGAAAGATAGATAACCATCACCGATGGCGGCTACAGAAGAACTTTTACAAAGACGAATGTGTCCGTAACTGCGAGTGCAGAAAGAAAAACAACTTAAGCATATGCAGTAATTGCTCAGTCCTACGATGTGACAACAGGGACACGAACATCATAGACGAAGATATAGAAGAGGAGGGTGCTCTGAAGAGGACTGAATAATGATAAATACTCTACATAAATTTGAGGTCGCATTTAATGTACTACATTATTAAATTAATATTACTATTGAACTCAGTATATAAACTTCAAAATATTTTAATGAAATATGGTTGCAATATAGACAAAAGTGCGTATTTTCTAAAGGAAGACCTGCAAAAGCTGAGATTTCAAAAATATTATTATTAAAAATGATATAGTTAATATGTATCATAATTATTGTACAGATATTTTTTATTTTAAACTAATTTATATTGGAAAGATATTCATTCTTAATGCGGCACTGTCCAAGGTAACTTCAGAGTGGGTTTCTCCATACCACAGGTTTATATGGCCTAGGTCGGTGGAAGCTTCTTTTCCCCTAAAAAGTAGCGCCCCTTGATGTAGTAAGGTTGACTATCCTTCAAGAGCTTATCACTTACATACCATCGGCCACTGAAATTTCAAGTCGCTTTTACAAAACAAAATCCTGTATAAAACAATTAGTTTCCTTAATGAAAATGTCATAATTTTTCCAAATCTAAAAAACACAAAAATTTCTTATTTTTTTACTCCTCCGAAACTATGGAACCATTCACTTTAGCAAGATTGTGCACAGGACCATTTCTGTTCGCAATTTAATGTAATTTTTTCGTATATGGCACTTTTCACGCTAAGCCACATAGTTTTAAAAATATGTAAGAAAAACTGATAAGAAGTACGAATTTACCCTCCCCCACCCCTTACCGATTCTTAAAATGGTGTAACTTTTTACCCAACAATATTTTAACTATATAGAACAATTTGCAGTTGGAGGGAAACTTTTACTTTGGATGTTAAGGTTAGGCTGGTATTTGGACTAATTGCACCACAATATATTTAAAGTCTGGTCATCTGTACTAGTAGGATATGTTCGTACTGGAAAAAATTGATATGGCAGAATACAAGCTTTTTACAAAGCAAGGCTATTCCACTATCAGATGGTCAGACAAATGTTGGTCAGGCATATGGTCGAATATGACCATCGATGACACTATTGCACACCATGAAGGCACATCGATGTGGTACGACAGTGTCTTAACCATGTGGACACTAGGAATTCCCTATCAGAACAATATATGTGAAGGAAGTTAAGAGTTCAGCAACATCGGAACGAGAACAGAGCAGCTTGTTGATATGCGCCCAACACATATGCAACGTGACGTACGATGGGACAAAGATTACAGAATGGCTGTCACAACATAAACAGTTTCCCCAACTCGACAGTTTGCTC
Organism: Medauroidea extradentata; assembly: GCA_003012365.1. Taxonomy (NCBI): domain Eukaryota; kingdom Metazoa; phylum Arthropoda; class Insecta; order Phasmatodea; family Phasmatidae; genus Medauroidea; species Medauroidea extradentata. The sequence continues at coordinate 9,774 of PNEQ01059491.1, forward strand.
TCCATCTGCAGTGAAATCGTTGGTGTTTGAATATTAAATTGCCACATGGTACGAGAATTAGATGCTGTGGCAGTAACAAAGAATGTAGGCAACAAATTTTGCTCTTTAAAATTCAAGCAAAAAGCAGTACTTTCGTCCGCAGTAGCATATAGCAGCGTCAAAGTTACATTCCTATTTTCATCAATCCAATACTGTTGGTTCAAAGAATCTGTATCGCCAAAAAAGCGATGAAATGAAAAATTATTTCAAATTTAAACTTGCACCAAACCCTCTATCATTATTTAACAAGAATTTTATGCGAAAAGGAAGAAAATCGTCATTGTTTAAAAGTATCATGTCCAGTGGACCAACCTGTACAACTGGATGACAGCTTCCATGTTTTGGATGGCAACTTCTTGTTGCATCGAGTGGTATGGCATCGCAACGATTCGTATGGGACAATATGAATGTACTATGTGTAATACGTCCAAAGACACTTTGGTCCTAATACAGCTATTGTATTCGACAATCATCCAGCGAAAGTTTTTAGCCATAGTACAAAGAGTGCAAAAAGATGTCCACTGATATAATTTTTGGTGAAGAGAAGATTTCACCTGTTTCGCAAGAAAAATTCTTGGCGAGTGATGCTAACAAAAGGAACTTAATTTTAATGTGAGTTGCAAAGTTTGAAGAAAATAATTTCACAGTGTGTAAAACAATGAATGGGACAGGTTTGTTTTCATTTTGAGTTGTTTGCATGTGAATGACAATACAGAAATACCACAGGATAATACAGATAAATTTTTCAAGCTGCAGCCTCTTATTTTATCTCCACACTCAACTGCATTTTTTTAAGTTTACACTGGTACAAGTGAACGAAGTGTTGATGAATACATGATTTTATTCAAGGGCATGTGTTGCCTAAAGCAATACAATCCTACAATGTCTGTAAAGTGGGGTTATAAATTGTGGTGCATAGCAGAGATGAAAGGTAATGTTAAACAGTTTTATATATACCAGTGGAGGAATGAAGTTCTGTAAGAATTCGGTGGTTATGGACTACAAAAAAGGGTAGTTTTGCAGCTGACCAAGGATTTTTGGAATACACGCAGAAAACTGTATTTTAACAATTTTTTCACATCCCTGCCACTTCTAGAGAGACTGAAGAATGGAGACACATTTGCTTGTGGAACTATTCGTTAAAACAGCAAAGGATTGCCACAAAATTCGTGAACGATAAAGTATGGAAAGAGGTGATGATGATCACAGAGTTTAGTCTACAGGCACATGTGTATTCCAGTGGAAGGGCAATAAGATTGTCGTGTTTGCACAAAATTTCCATGGCAATGAAGGTACTACACTATCCAAAAAACTGTAAGATGGGTCAAGAGTTTCGGTGACTTATCCTGTTGTGGTTGATGACAATAGACACATGAGCAGTGTTAATCATGCAGATCGACTAGAGCTGGACCGCCATTCAAAGAAATGGTGGCACAGTCTTTTCTGGGGCATGCTGGAGATCACGTCAATCAACTCTTGTTGTTTGCTGTGAACTATTTGCGAAAACTCCCTTGTTAGAGTTTAGGTGCAATGTTTCCCTTGGCCTTATGAACAAGACTGGAGCACAATCAGCTAGCAAAAGTCCACATGCCAGAAGTTCAGTTGGCAAGAACACTTGTGAAAAGAGAAGAAAATTTGACTACTAAGTGTCTTAAGATGTTCGAATAAGCAGCTGTAGAAGCCACTTGGTCAAAGTTGTCGAAAACCATGGGAGCTGTGAAGTTTGTACAAGGAACAAAATCCAATCCAATTAAAGCCATACTCTAAGTAAACTGGTCGTGGAGTATTCCTGTGTTGTAACAATAAAAATAAGTATTTATCAGTGTACCATGATGTTGCAGTTGATAGAACTTATGAGATAGTGTTTAAGTGTTCAGAACAAGTCAAAGTGTAACACTGTCTCAAAATTTGTATTACTGTTTGTTTTATTTTTTACAAACTAATTTATTTGGATTTTGATTATTGTATAGTAAATGTCACTAATGTTCAGTTTGGTTGCTTAGTTTAGATGATATTGTTAGCATCTATTTATTTTGTGTAAGAAGTATTGTTAGGTTAGTATGGCAAACATGATCCCTGTCAGTACTTAGATGTACCACACATCTATCATCAAAACAACGTTAAGTGTACAAACAGCAGGTATGCAAGAGATAAAGTAAGTTACAAATTCAGAAACTGGAAACTGTGAGCAACATCAGAAGAGATATATGATCATGACTGTCGAACAAGCATATGAAATGTTTCAGATGAAGATGGGATTAAATGCATAAAAGTCTTTACCAGCTTCGGCCAAAGCATGTATTGCATCTTTCAAACTCCTCGATGTGTCTGCATGTCAGTATCGTGCTAATTTCAACTATTTACTTGAAGCAGTCAGTGGGCAGTGTGAGATCTTTCCTAGTAAGAGTAAAGAACTACTTAATAAGATTTGCTGTCTCACTGCCATAGAGAAATGTTTGCAAGGAGATTGTGATACATGTTATCTTGGTGATCTTTACCATCTCCTTCCAAAAGAAACTGACAAAGCACTAACTGTTACTTTGAAACAGTGGGTGAAAAATAAAAAAACCAACACTTTCAAGTTACTGGATCAATGAAAACAGGTAATTTTGGAAATAAAGACCAACTTCCGTATTTTAAGAAACATTCCTTCAACAAAAAGTTCAGCTCAAGACTTTGAAATTAAAAAAGGAAATATTAATAAAGAAGAGTGTGAGAGTGTGTTGCAGGTCCATTTTGTAGGAAATTACTCTTTAGTTGCCCAAAACAAAATAGTCAGCACACTGGTCATACAATGAAGTTACTATTTTCACAGCTGTGCTTGAAACATTTAGAAGTTCAGTACTACGCTGCTGTTAGTAACCACCTCACACACGACAAATATGCTGAATGGACCTTTTTAAAAAGCATACTTGAACAGTTAAGAGAAAAACTCTATGAGTTCAAGGTTATATTTATGTTCTCGGATGGTGCAGCATCTCAATTCAAAAACAAATGTACACTGAGTACACTGTGCATGGCAATGGAAGATTTTGGTGTCGCAATCCATTGATCGTTTATAGCAACATCTCATGGCAAAGACGCTGTAAACGGAATTGGTGGAACAGTGAATCGAAAGGTGCGTATTTGTGTAAAACCACATGTGTACAATATTTCATATGCCAAAGAATTCTTTCTGTGTGCGAATGAAGTGCAAGGCGTTTAGGTAATTTTCATTGCAAAGAAAGTGTGTTGTAAAACAGTGACATGCACTCATAAAGATGGGAAGAAAATTGTGATGTGCCTGAGATTCTGTCATCCCACTTCATCAGGGATTACGACAGGGATCACATATTGGTTGCAAAAACATCAACATCTGAAATGTCCATGTGTGCAGTATGGAAAGTTCTGAAGAAAAAATGTGTATGCTACCACGGGATATACTCAGACTTCTCACAAGCTGAGTCTTTCAATGAATGTGAAACTTCAGAACAGTGTGAAAGAAACAAACATTTGGTGTATTCAAATATGAAGTGATCAAAGAAGATACTCTTATATAAACAAATTTTTTTTTGGGAAAACTGAAAAAACCAACAGAATATTTGTAGGAACATGCCAAAGTCGAGTTAATAGTGACGTACTTAAAACCAGTTTCAGAAAACAACAAAAAACTGTTTTCAGATACATCAATAACATATTTTATCAGCTTGTTACAATTTTGCCAAAACCAAGAGGTAAATAAGTAGGAATTAGGTTTTTTTTTACGATTTCCCTCGGTACATTGTAGTGGAAGGACTATGTGAATATTTCAGTTATCCTAATAGTTATGGACATAATTTTTGTTTGGAAGAAATAATTATTATCTAGTGGAACACCCGGCGGGATTCCCTATTTTATTTGACGAACTCCCAGTATAAATCTGTAGTATGAACCCTCTTTTTCTGTGGGTAGTGTCTCCAGTGAATCTGAGTGTGTTTCATCCACCTTACTGGTGGTAACCCTGTTTTTTTTTTTCTTTTACATTTAGCTCTATTCGAAAGTAACAAAGTGTGTTATTTTGTAACTCCAGTGTTAAATTTATATCTAGTATAAGACTTTATGTATTTTTATGTTAATGTTTATATGTTGTGTATGTTAATTAGTCGACAGTAAACAAATGAGTGATCTTGTACATGTATGTAAATAGATTAGAACTGATTATTTCACTAAAGGAAATTGTAAATTAAAGAAGTAAGGTTATAATAAGCTACTCCATTAAAAGGGCTCCATGACCAAAACTTGGTGAGATTTGTGTAAGTAGAGTGTGTACTATTTGAACATTTTGTCATGTTTGGGACACAGTGGAACCAGAAGGCACACGTGACTAATACCATGTGATTTTAGATTCTGTGAAGTGGAAAAGCAAATGTGTGTGGGATCATCGAACAGTGTGACGTCAGAGGTAAGCAAGTAGTTTGATTGGCTGGATACTCACCCCTTCTCTTTTGAGTGACGAGAACCTGGTCGTGGCACTGCGAAGAGTTTTTTTTAACTAAGAGCAGACTAAGTATCGTTCTGAAGGAACGGACGTGTTATGAGGCCGAGGGTTCGATTATCATGTATAACTTGTAAATAATGTAAAGGCGGGAAATAATAAGTTTGTACCATTCAAGTGTCGCTGTTGTTCTTTACTACAAAGACTTAACTCGAAGAAACCCCATTAGATCTGAATATTATTAGTAATTAGTATGGAGGAATACTACAGTTAGTCGTTCGAGGTATTTGAATGTTATATCTGGAATTTAGTACCATCACCCGGGGTGACAAAGGGTGGATTTTGTTTTGATAGAAAAGAAAAAGTATACCTATTGTACTGCTGACATTCATAATTTTTTTTACATCTTCAGGTGAACTTTAGGTTTGGTTTGTATAAGTTATAACCTAAAACTATTTACTCTCATACATATTAAAAACAATTAAATTTTGATAACTTTTTCTTTACAATAAAAGTTAACTAAAACTTTATACAATAGGCCTGAGGGAAACACAATGAAAGTGTTAAGAATATGTAAAAATGATGCCAAATTTGGTTATGTTTATAGGGCAATAGTCACTTGTTACCATATACTTCCTAAAAAAACATAAAAAATAATTAATAAATAAGTTGACATTAAAAATTTTGTGTGGGGTGACTATGAACATCGTGTTGTAATTATGTCTAAACAAAGCTAGGTGCAAATTTTATAAGGAATATTAAGAAGAGGTTGGCAAAACTGATTGGTACATAGTCATACCTGCCAAGTCTCCTGCTTTAGGTGGGAGACTGCCAAATTTTTGTTTTTTCTCTCGTTTTTGTTTCGTGTCCCGTTCGTATTTTTAGTAGGAAACAAATGGCAACGTCGCGTTGGCAAACTACGAACGAAATTGTAAACATGATACGTCTGTTGTGTTATCAAACAGTCTGTAACCAAGCCAGGTAAACCGCGATATAGTTTACAACTTAGACCTAAAATAATAATTATAAATTGTTCTTGTTCAGAAAAGTTGCTACCAGTAAACATAAATGTGGTTGGCTGTTGGCTTCATCTTTGTGATGCGCATATCGTACGAACAGTTGACTGTAGACTACTGCAGTTCAGCGCATAATTGATGGCGGTTTCGTGTGTGCATGAATAAGTTGACGTCTGTGTTGGATATATATGTTTATATAGTTTAATTATGTTGCGGCAGTTTTCTGACTGTCGGACATCCTGTTCCCCCACCCAGAGTATGCAGATCGGCACCTCTTGGCTACAAACAACCTGCCAAGGGACTACCAAGAGCTCAGGGACTTAGTCCAAGAAGCCTTACATATGAGAGACGAAGAGCTAGATCTGGCAAAGGCCAAAAAGGATGCCATAAAGACCTTTGGCAGAAGATCTTTTGACCACACGAGACCTTTTAGTGGGTACCATGTGGCCCACTACTAGCTTGGAGGTAGGG
>PNEQ01059492.1:0-15754 GCA_003012365.1 Medauroidea extradentata
CAAGTGACGTTTAGGCCAAGTGACTGTTAGGGCAAGTGACTTTTAGGTCAAGTGACTTTTAGGGCAAGTGACGTTTAGGCCAAGTGACTGTTAGGGCAAGTGACTTTTAGGTCAAGTGACGTTTAGGTCAAGTGATGTTTAGGTCAAGTGACGTTTAGGTCAAGTGACGTTTAGGCCAAATGACTTTTAGGGCAAGTGGTGTTTAGGTGAAGTGACGTTTAGGCCAATTGACTTTCAGGGTAAATGACTTTTAGGGCAAGTGACGTTTAGGCCATATGATGCTTAGGGCAAGTGACTGTAGGACTGTATTGAAATTTTAGGGCAAATGACTTTAGGGCAAATGGTTTTTAGGGCAAATGACGCGCTTCGAATCGAGACACTGGCTAATTTAACGTATCATACGTAGCCTACTGTGCAACGTTAGAATTGAATAATTTAGGCTTTGAGGTTTGATCGAGAAACGAGTAGTTTAAATGTTCTGATTCTACGATATACATTTGTATTTTTACGTTACTTACAAGATGCTATGTTATTAAATTCTCCGAAACAAGAAATTGTTATAAAATTGTATACTCATATCAGAAATATTTACTTTTACTTCCCAATTATGTTTAAACAAATTAAAATATTCAAATGATCTATTAAATGCCCATAATATTAAAAATAACAAAATAACCCGACGATAGATTATTACAGATTTACTTATAATTGCTTAGCCTAAAACTTTTCTGTTATAAGTTCACTGAGAAAAATTTCGTAAAACCAAACATAATTTGTTTCAAACTACCAATTGGTATTTTTCAGTACGTGCTACCAAGTTTATGGCTTGTCATAACCAGTTTGTTTGTAATATCATTGTTGTTTTATCAAAATTACGTAATACTTAACTCGATTCATATATTGATATTTAATCCAACATAGGCAGTGTGTTTGAGTAACAATGAAAGCATACGAGATATTAATTATTTAGTTTTATGAAATTTAAATAATTTGTACTCTAACTATAAATCAATTTTAAAGTGTAAATAGTACAAAAGTGCGTGGATGAACGCGGATTGGGACCTGCGACACCCAGCTTGATCTCCGTACACTGCACCACTAGATCAACTCTACATACGGAGACGTGTTATTTTGTTGTGTATCTAGACCAGTACACATAATTACAGCTACACCATTTAACTTTATTAATTATGTAAATCATCATTTTGGTAATATTCAATCCATTCCAACAATGCGTACCTGAGATAGTGAATTAAGAGTAACTTAACAATTTCCGACAATTCTGTTATTCAGGTTGATAAAATAGTTTTCCTATTTTCTTCTCTGCAGCGTTTAAAGAATTTTCACAAAATATGTGGTAAACTAGCATGAAGTGGAAACTGTAGATAGACTCGTCTGCATTCGGCAGAACTTTTTTAATTATTATAGTTACCTTCGTTCATTTACCCTAATCTAAATAAACAACAGGAGATGTAAAATAACTATCTCCACATTTATTACATGTTTTCAAATCTCCACGTGCGTAATAGCTCATTTTAATTTGTTAACGTTTATTTAAGCTGCAAATGCGAAAATGAAGTACATATCAAATAACCGCGATTTTAGAAGAACGACGTTTAACGGGCATGTTTCGTCACAGCAGATAAATTTGTTTCATTGTTCAAAATATCTACATTAGTTAATTTTAACAAATCTGAACAGAATGTCATACAAACGGCTGATTGAAGTATGTCTTGCAAAGAAAACTACCGTTCGTATTTCAACAGATATATATACATTGTAATGAAAGAAAATTTTAGAATAATAAATGAATATATAAACTTCTACTATACAAATTACACCTACAAAATGTTACTGTCAAATATGTTAAATCTCAGAAGTAACTTCAAACTTACGATTGTTAATTTAACAAATGTTAATTTGTTATAACAATTTTAACAGTGTTATTCTTTGCTTGTCGGAACAGTCTATTTTTCTCAGTATATGTCTATCTCTTTTAATAAATTAATTCTTTAAACTTAATGTTTATAGATAGGTAAAATGTTTGCAATATAGTAGACATACTTCACTGGAAAAATATACAAAAAAGTTAAATTTTAGGTGTGTGTGATGTAAAAATATGGAAACTTCTTCTTGTGACACGAATAACTCTCAGTAAATACATACAAAACGCTTTCTGACTATAAACAATATTTAGAATTCGTAGAATAAATTATGAGACCTTCCTAAACTGGCTGTTCTCTTGACAAGTAACTACGTTTGCTGAATATTAATGCACGAATTTAGTGTTTCAAAGTCGCATTGTTGAGTTATTATCTAAAAAAATTACTTTATATTCAAAATTTCGCAATGTATTATGTAAGACGAGGAACTAAATAAAGCTAGGTAAATTAAATTTGGCACGAGTTTACCTAACAGGGAATTCGGAACGCTCAGTAAGTAGTTTTGACCAGATGTACTTTATGTTATCTAACTGAAGACGCGGTACAGTACTAAAAAATTTGATAGCTCTAGTATTTCGCCTGTAAGTATTTAACGCTTCGTACGCTGAAGAGATTATTTTTTTATTTCTGTCATTTATAAAATAAATGAAAACTATTTATTACAAAATGTGAGGAAAACTTTAAACATGTATTTCTAATGAATGGGTAATCTTCGAGGAAAAAATTATAAATAACAGACATGAGTAACAAACATGTACAAATTACAATATCTAGCAGTGGCTCACGTTCTAGGCTTCCAGCATTAATGTCACATTCGTTGTTCTCGATGTCCTGGAAATAAGCACTTGAGATTGGTTGGCTGGAAAAAGGATATCTCAATTGACGTTATAGTGATATCATTAATTCGGCGCAACATACTTACGGTTTAGTAACAAAATTATAATTTACCGTATCCCATTGAAAGTTACTATTTTTGCCATGTGTTGCGAAAAAAATCATTTTTACATTGTCTGACAATGCAGCATACAAGAAAGTACTTGCACATTAATACATCCTGTAACGTGCTGAACACCGAATATCCACTGTCAGTCATATAGTACAAAAAATATAAAACTTCCATTAAAGTTGGCGTCCAGCATGGTGCAGCAATAACAACGCAGAAGTGCACGGAAATATAAATTAAAATTGCAAGAAATATTCATAGTCACCATTCCGATGTGTAGACGATACCACGGAAATAGTATTAAATAGAAAGGAAATTTAAACTCCGTTTAACGTTTCAGCAAAATAACTGATTGGCGTAATATTGAAAATAACTTTAATATATATGAAACACGCGAAACAAAAGTGTGAAAAAAAAAAATACTTATTTTAATCAAGCAAGATGCTCGGAACTTTCACTGAAAATGCGATAGCTACGGAATATTGTGCTGTCAAACGAAATTTATTGGAAGTCATAGCGTGGTATTTATATAAAGAAAATATTTTATTGCTCCGGAGAAGTATTATGGAATAAAAATGTGTTAACGTTCTAAGAAGAAGCATGTCATTAATAAATAAATTTCTCGCTTACATTTAACGACTGTAAAAAACGGACGACTTTTTTGAATGCGAGTATGTATAAATAAATAACGAACAACCCTTCCGAAAGTCTCCAATTTCGTTTGCACCGGAAAGAGAGAGAGAAAAAAATTAATTACAACTCAGTGCGACACTCGAGAGAAAGAAGTGTGCGCAACAGTGTGCCGTATTAATGAAGAAGCAGGGCATTGGCGGGACAATGCGGGGCTGGCCGGTTTAATTTACCGACTGTACAACACGCTACGAGCAGCAGAAAGGAAATGGACCAGTCAAACTTTGTTGGAAGCGGACACACACGTCCTGAGTTGCTAGGTACTTTGCGCCTTCTCCCCTCTCTCCTGACAGCCTCTTCTGTTAAGTCCCAAACCCTCACGTCATCCCCCCAACCCTCAACCACCAACACCAGCCTTTTTTTAACCCCCTTTATTCCTTCGAATGCCCGCGGACATTTTCCGTTTCCAAAGCGACTATTTCACTCTATCTACGACCACGCGACTGTCCCGCTTTCCCTTCCTCGTTTCTCTCCGGCCCCGTTTGCTCGGTGTTGAAAGAGGGTTGGGGGAGGGGTATAACGTACTCTGACAATGGGCTTCAGCAGAGCAGCCACCAGAGGGGTTGCCAGGTTTTATATAGAAACTAAGTTAGGACAACCACCGTGGTAACTTTGTGTCGCCGCCAACTCTGTGCCTTGGCTTGAACAACCAACAGTGTTGTGTCGGGATTATCCCCCTCCCCTAGTCCACCCACACCCTAGTGGACAGGTACAGTGCAGGACGTCCAGCCCAGGAGACTCGACTACATTTACCGTCTTCTTTTGCTAATGTTATAACAACGTTGATCCTATTAATGTTCAATAAAATTACGCTCTGAAATCAAATATTGTAATGTTGACAGTATTAGTTTAATACAGTTCTGGATTCATTGTATTGTAATATTTATTATTGATAATATTAGTTCAGTAATTTTAAGTTCATTGTTGTAAAAACACGCACCAAACGTAAGCCTGCCAAAGGTTCTATTTGGGTGTTATAAAATAAATAACATGTTATTTTAACATTTTAGTAGACTTAAACAAATGTTTAGTTTTTAGTGCATTATTGCAACTTTCGAAAAACCGAATCATTAATGAATAGAAACACTTCAAATAATTATTGAAAATAATCACAAAGGAAAATTAATTTTAGTTACATCGAGAAAAAAACACGAAATCTGTAAAATCCTATTCGCTTTACTTTTCATTGCACTTTAAGATGTATATAAACATGATAAATATATATTACATCATTTTTTATATGTTTTATCTGCATTGCAGTCTACTTGTATTGCATGATTTGGCATGAGTGAGAAATTTTGGTCAGCAGTCAACATAGAGTTTTTTAGCGCTGGTGAGGGGTGACATGAGGTGAGTATGGAGCAGCACCGGAATGAAAGGGTGGGGAAAACGGGGGATTCCGAGAAAACCCGCCGACCAGCCGCATTGTCCGGTACGATTCTCACTTGCGAAAATCCGGGGACCGACACCGCCTGGAATCGATCCCGGATCGCCTTGGTGGGAGGATAATGGTCACCATTCGACCACCGCGGCACCTGCATGATTTGGACTAGCGCTGGTTATAAGAAAGATAACAATAAATGTTAAGATTTTTCCTACCTGAATCTCTGTAATAATGAACCGTTAATTATAAAATAGGGTATTCTGTAGTCATATTAAAAAAACTCCAGACTTACCTTACTATATGTAATATATAAATTAACTTAGGTTGTGTGGCGGCACACAGCCACCAGCTACAGGTGCGCAGTCCAGCACGACCAGCCCCCGGCGATGCCAGCAGATTGTGACAACATCCGGTAGTGTTGTCGAGTGCAGGCTAGCGACTTCAAACCCCCGGCCGCCAGGCCGGACCTGGGGACATTCTAGATCTCCATCGTGCCGGGGAGAAGGGACACAGGAGCAGTGTTGCCAACCGTATTATAATTATACTACTTGTGGTATAACTTCGGTGTGTTGTAGTATGTAGTATAACTGCATGTTATACTACGCGAAAAGTAGTATAATTCAGCTCGAGTGATGATTTCGAAATTAAATATATTCCTCTGCTTACGAATTTACCAAATGAAGCGAAAATTAATGGTATTTCCTATACTTGTTCTCTCTGTGATTATACTGGGTTCCAAATTCAGCTCGGCACCCAGGCAGTGGCTTATCTTCGTTGCTGGTTCTCTTTGTGTTCTTGTCCGATTCCAAATTCCGTCATTCCGTATTGCAAAAAGAAGACTCTTTCATTGTTCCTTCAACCCGTATGTTTTTTTTACAGCTTTTAATGTTAATGTTAGTATGTAGGTATTGATTTATTTTTTGTTAAATGGTTGCGTTTTCTGAGTTTTTTGGAAAAAAAATTTACCCGTAGAATAATTTTTTTATGAAAATCCTTAAAAGTAGTATAATTTTGAGGTGTCTGTAGTATAGTACCTAAAAACTAGCACTATGTAATAAAGTGCGCGCTTCTGACGTATGTGGAGTCTCCTTTCTCGCCTAATTTGCCTGCACGTAATATACCATACCTACTACACGTTGATTTAATGAAATGGGATTGTTTAAAAAACGCGTATAATGATACACGGATATGTTTTACGTTACGATAGAGATATTTAGTACATTAAAATTAAACGTTTATTAGGAGCCTTCTTCATATGGTCACAGAATAATACGCAGAGTTACAGTCTGCCGCTTTAGAAAAACTCACCAACAATAAAGAGGAATCGCTGCTGTGCACTTCTTTATTAATTTTTTTTTTGTATTTCGACAACAGTAAGTGACCTTTACATAGGGTTATAAAGGAAGATATAGCCTATGTTATCAGCGTTACGTATATATTGCTACATTAATAAAAGAACCAAATAATATGCTGCAGGATAAAGTGGTCTTCTTTAGTCAAGCCTTCTGTAAATTCCTTCTGCAACCTTTGACTTAAACACATTAACGTAAAAACAGTCAGAAATAATACAAATCTATTATTTAGTCAGCAGTCATTTTCCTGGTATAAAGGCAAATAGAAAGATTGTAATATAACTATCAACTTAATATTTCTGAACTAGGCAACAATCTTAAAACAGTTATAAATGAACAACACGTTAAATTAAAGTTTGATAGAAGATGGTAGACTTTCACGGCCGTCATAAGGGCATGTAGTATGGCTTCGGGGTTGCAGCCTTGTCGTGCTCGAGACACAATGATGATGACTGCTGCAAGGTACGGCGGAACGTCAGTACAACATACCAGCACGACGCGATTCTAGCCCTGAAGCAAAGACCACATAAATGAATGTTTGTATTCTAATATTCCTTTAACAATAGCAAAGTCATTTTGAAGCAGGATGATACATTCGTAATCACTGATTTACGCTTCTTACAGTTGGCTTATTCTATAGTCTTTATTGCTTCATACCAGTACTTAGTTAAATTTCCGTATGTTAGACAAATTGTGTAGCGTCGTTGAGTTGTGGGAAACATTCTGCAGACTGTGTTACTAATGCGTTTACACGCATTCTTTCAGACTTCGAGCGCCTGTAGCTATCTATTTCCTGCAAAATACATACATTATAAGGTCTACCTTAAGGCTTTTGGTAATTGCTTATAGGTAAGCAAATAGATACATCATAACTTGTAGACATCATGAGACGTGATTAATATGTGTATATTATATAAGTTATATATATATATATATATATATATATATATATATATATATATATATATATATATATATACATAAATCTCCAGTCGCCCGAAGACTCTCTGTGGTGAAAAATCATCAGCTAGATCGTCAAAACAGTGAGCAATGGTCGCAATGCCGCAGGATTTTTATTTACAACGTTTAGTTGACAGTGTTTGGTAGGAACACTGTGTTTCTAGAATAAACTGCATGTTAAAGATTTGCACACTGAAGTAAACGAATAAAATTTTTAACCAAAGATCACTGGCTCAAAAACGTGGCTACTGCACTTAGCGTTGGAAGTAAACTACCCACGAATTCATAGTTGGTCCAATACATATAGAAACACGGCAAATGTATAATTTTATTCGTAACATACGTACTTAAATCACAGTGAACCTGCAAAAATGAGGAGAACTTAAATTAATGTTTGGGAGATAAACAGCCGAAATATTTAAATGTTGTTTTAACGAGACACAATCAAACTGTCTTTCTTTATTCATAACTTTATACCTTTCATAACACCGAACCTACACATATAAAACCAGTAAAATACAACTGTACATGGTTCACTATAGGAATTAATAATTGGTTTATAACTGTTTAAAAAGCTCTATGTACATACTATTGAATTAACCATACCTATATTTAATATATGAACATGTAGCATATGCAAAAAATTTATTAGTTAGGTGAACTTACAAAGTAGTAAATACGCACCAATCATTAAATAATTCACAAACATGATTCTTTCAGACATTTCATGTAAGTAAGAAATGTTAAAATTTCAGCCATTTAAAAAATACGCAAATGACATTATCAATAAGCGCAAAAGTTTCGTTTAAAATTAGAACCGAATTTGATTAACATCTGGTAGATAGTTCCTAAAATATGTTTTTGATCAAAAAATTTTCAAACCCATTATTTTGAAAAATTAAAATATCAGCGTCGAAGCTTGGTGTGTTCCAAGATACATGTTTACAAGCAACGGCTTTACACAACTCTGAGTTGCCTGTGGATCTTTAAACTTGTTGGTGCAGGTATACATAACTGACAGTAGCGTACAAGGAGCTAGGGACGCATTTTCCTGTAATACACCTCGGTCTCCGGAACAAACTGTTTTTGGGAGTGACCCGAAGATGCATTAAACAGCGTACACGTCCTCAAAGTAAAGTCTTATTTATTTTATGTAGCTATCGGTGATACACGACCATGTTCCGCAATTGATTTGCTGTATGAACGAAATTCTGAAAAGTAAAATTTCCCGACGAAATGTTTTCAGGGTTTGATTAAATTCGAGAAAAAAAGTTCTTCGGTTTTGTCAAGTTAACCAATAATTAAAAAAAATTGCCACTATTAAAAAATTTAATACGACATAAAAATTATAGAGTCAAGTGACATTGAATTATCTATACCCATATATGAGGCGTGCTGAGCAGAAGTGATGGCTAACATGGGTCCATAACATGACACCCTATTTTCAGTTCCAGAGTTGGGTATGTCCATAGTTCACCCATAACCATGTAGGGTGGAGCACTTTACTACTGCTGTGACAATGTCCCGCAATATTTCAGTGAAGTAGTGAGGTACATCCTCGGCATCGTGAAATATGTAGTTGAACAGTTGAGTGTTACTTATGTATCTACCATTCACAAAAATACACCCATTTTGTTTATACAAACTTTATATTGTACGTTTTTACAAAGGCGTGTTTTTCTCCAATCAAAGGTTTTGGACTTACAACTTCTGCTCTGCACGCCTCACTTGTATCAGTGTTTGATGCGGTTCTGAAAATTTGCTCTCTGAGATCTCATGAGATTTTGAAATTTTTTTAATGGTCACTTTTATACACACATACACGCAGCACAAACAAAACACACAAAAGTTACGTAACTCTAATATACAGATTAAATTCTGGTAATTTATTGCACAGATATCTCGTGTGAGGAAGAAAGGTATTCGATTGGCCGCTATTTATTATAACGAACACCGACTTATCAATCAGAGATGGTATGTTTAAAACCGGGAGGCGTCTTGGTGTTCTTCTCGCTAAACCTCAGTTGTGACGTACCGTCAACTGGGGTGACTTTGGCTCATTTTTCACTCTCTTTGTCTTATAAACCGCATAAACCAACTGACAGCTTATTGTTATCACATTAATATATTTTTTATTGAATAGAAGAGAATCCAACAAACAATCTTACATCACAATACAAAACTTAAAAAATTTCCTTACCTTCGTAATTAATTTTTAATAAAGTCGGACGATCTCACCTCGACATGGTGTGACTATGTCTCTATGCATTATATAGCTTAAATATACATGTCGATCGATAGGTGAAACAATCTCTCCATTATTTGTACATAAACAATAACATATCTGCAGTAGCACAAACTGTGTTAACATTACAGTCGCCCATTATTTTTTATTCAATATTTCAACTCTACTAAGGTGAATCCACGATCGCCATCTTGTTTCCGAGTTTCCAAGTTTGTTGCACCAAGTAAATGTTTTTCCAAGTAGTGGGAAAAAGTCATCTAAAGGTAGACAATCACCCCAGTTGACTGTACTTCTGTAAACTTATTCTGACTGGCATAGACGAATGAGCAACGCCTATGCACAAAATTACTTTCTCAAAAACCATTAGGTAGAGCTGTAGATGGGCACATGAGGTATTAAAATAAGTTGATGCAAACATAACTTCACAGAAATCTTAGATTTCTTGATCTATTGTAATATGCATTTGTAAACGTTCTCCTGCTCGACATCAGTACTTGACGAAAACATCCATCCAATTTAATTGCAGTCAAGCTTGTGTAGCCTTTCAGTTTTACAATTATCTAGGAATATAATAGAATTATTTTAATTTAATATATTTTTAAACTATACGTTAAAATATTACTGTGTCAAAAACTTTCGAAATACATTGCATAAAGGATTAAGATTGCAGTATTTTGGCAGCTATATTACAACTATCAATTTTTTAAAAGTATTCTTGACAAATTTTATAATGCTGTTTTGCGTTGATATCCTTTGCACCAAAACAGTATTTTACTTTAAGTCACAATTTTCATTAGTTAACAATCAATTTCCAAAATGTAAATCGGTACAGGAAGCTTCTAAGAAAAACTCAATCCTTCACGACTTTAAGTATAGTATAATTCCAGCTTATAGTTTGGGAGATGCTGATTTAGTACGTTAAAATAAAATGTTTTGTACATCTTGTTCAACAGTATTGTAAATTAATATGTTTGCTTCCCAAGACTGATACAGTGCTACGCCGTTAAGAATAGGAATGTTACATTTCGCACAGTAGTAGTCAAATCGCATGGGTAGTGAAAAAAAAATTAAACTAGCATTAAAAGGGAACGCATTCATAAAACCGTCGGATTTTTCACATCTCTCATTTTTTGCTTCGTTGCTTTCATTCCATCAGATTTCGCGGCCTCTCGAACCACGTCGGAAGTAATCCTGGATTACAGAACCACTTTCCTCCATTTTCATTGTTAAACTTAGCCAGTGCGCAGTTTTGTTGTCTAAGCGACATGCTGGAAATCAATAAAATCTCAGGGGAGTAGCTTTTCAGCACAATAACGGTTTTGAATACGCATCTTGCACTTGTTTGGACTGCAACATTGTTCACCATAAAAACAACGTGCACTACAGGTATTAAACATGAATAATAATGAAACGTTTCTTTGCAAACGTATAATGTAACTATCAATGTCACCTATCTGTACATTCTTACATGAGAATTAAAAACTATATATATATATATATATTGTATTTCTAAAAAATGTTGGATATTTTTTTAAATTTTCATTTCATAATTCAGCATTTTTTATTAAATACAAAAGTATTTTATTTTTTGTTTTTATATATGTAAATTCATAGCCTACAGTATTGTTATACACTGTGAATATTGTCGGTTTGGTATGTCAGTCGGTTTTAGTGACGTACTTAAAACCGTAAAGTGCAAATTTTGACGTTTACGACTCATTACGTAAAAACTGTGAGAGATACAAAAATTTCCTTAGAGGAAGATTTAATCACACTTTATGTCGAATAAAAGGAAAAAAATATCTGGTACAAATATAAAAATAAATAAAGACGTGGAAAACTGAGATTAATCTGAATGGAAATACATAATTCTAAAAACAAGTAGCAGTAGGAGGTAAGGAGTAGGAAAGCAATGCAATAAACCAGTGTCCTGGTATCCAAATGTTTTAGACAGAATGTAGTGCTTCTCTCCAAATTGACATCGTTGTAATTTCCTTAAATAATATTAAAAAATAATGTATGTAGTAGTTCATGCCAACCAAACTTCCTCTGAAGGTGCGAGAACAATATTTTTATGACAGTTAAGTACCAAAATTCAAAATAAGTGAGATCCTAAAACCCTAAAATGAGTGAAAATACTTATAGCACGATTCATAAGTATATTTTGTCTCAAAACCTACACATTAAACCAGAAAGTTACTATCAGTACTGTCAATATCAATATACATTTTTTATAAATATTGCTTGTATTAGCACGTTTGTAACGAAAATTATTATTACTATTGTTTAGTTTGTAAAATTATGCATGTTTAGTTTTGAAGAGCAATTAAACTATTCCATGATTGTCTTAGTAATTATATTCACAGCCTTACTCTTCCATATTATATACATGTTAACTCCTTCTATGCTACAAAATGTTTCGTAACCAGTTATGAAAGATAAATATGATTCATTGTATATTTTTCGTAATGGGATTCACGTCTAATGCGTCAAATAATGTATTCACATTTAAATTGTTTATCTTGTTTATTAAATTAGCACAGCTTTAATCAAAGTTGAAACTTGAAGTATACAACAATGATAATTTTTGAAAAATTAAAATTTATTATAAATGAAATTTTAGTGAGTGTCTGTACAATTCTATGAGCAGGATTTGATATCGAAAGTAGCTTGCATCATTAAGGGACTCGGAATGAATCCAATTCGTGTGATAAATGCAAACTGGCTAGCGATTCGACCTTGATAATTTCCTATCACTGCTTTTAAAATGCTTCAAGTGGTTGATTTTTTTTTTGTATTAAAGTACAAAGAAATATTTAATTAAAATTACACCCGCCTTAATAATCACAATATATAATGACAACATCAACATAAACGACCAAGATTATTATTTTTACGATTTGCATCATGCAGTCTACAAAAGTGGCAGTTTTTTTAATTTAAAAGCCTTTGACTTGCTAATTAATTTCTAAAGTAATAAACGCTATACCTTTTGACACATTTTGAAATGTCAATGAAAAAAATTTTTTTTGTTTACTCAAACTTACTAAAAGCAAATAAAATTTTCATGTTTGTGTACCACCAATTTTAATAAAATTATACCGATATACATGTGTAAGAATAGCAATTTTCGTGATTTTTGTAACTGTTAATAAGTCTGTATAAAATAGTACACATTGATTTATTGACCTAGAACGTTTTTAAAAAAACGACAAACAGAACTGAATACTTAAAAATTTTTTAGAGCAAAGGAAAAAACATACTTTTTTCCCCTCCCAGTATACGCTATTGGGACCCGATCATTTTGAGTTGAAATGCATGTACGTGTTGAAAGAAATATTCCTTCAAGAAAAAATTACGAAACAATCTTATAAAGACTTTTTCTTGAGGTGCTTCCGTTTCTTTCTTGTGACAGTCCCGGAGAGAAACGTTAAAAAAAGAAAAAAGAAACTGACGGAGAGGATTTTGTAAACTTAGCTGCGAATGCAAACGCGGATGGAAGAATTGTGTAGGGGATCTGAGAGGACTCGTCCCATGGATCGACCTATCGATCAGTGTTTCTCCCTTCTCCCTCCTCCCCCGCTAGACTATGAAGAGATGCGAGAGTGGACCTCCGCCGCCTATTTGTTCGCTGAGGTGGTACTACCCCTACTGCCTCACTCCCACCCCTTTCACCCCAGCCACCTCACTTCCGCCCTGTTTTATCACTTGCAGTTTGTCAAACGTCGCAGGGCTAGACCGCGTGCCCTCACTCAATCGGAAGCGCAAGACCGATGGCAAGCAAGGGTTTCGGTTGTGCTGGAAGGATAGGTGGGTAGTTCGAATAGGGAGGGGAGGAACTTTACTCCCCTCCTTTCCCACACAAGCGACCTTCCCTCATCCTTCCCTTCCCATATCCAACGAGCAATACGTCAGCTTTCAGCCCGCAGCACGGGAGAACTCCGCATCCCTGTCGTTTGAAACGAGATGCCCGAAGATATCCTGCGCCAAAGCATACAGCTACCGAGCTACTTCCACAATGCTGGGGGAGTAGAGTGGCATATATATATATATATATATATATATATATATATATATATATATATATATATATATATATATATATATATATATATATATATATATATATATATATATATATATATATATATATATATATATAATTTTAGCTTATTGTCTTTACATCTCCGATAGGTATTTTTACTTTAATTTTCTCTCTACACTTTTTATGTTATATTTATGTAATTATTATTCTTTATATTACATTTACTATAATTACCGCAAATATATTTATTTTTTAATTTTTTTTTAAGTTTTCTGTTCTATTTGGTTCATTTTTATTCCGAAAGGATAGGAATTTTACCTATAAAAATGTGGCCTAAAACAGCTACGCTTACGAGGCAATTCACAAAGGGCTTTCACAGATGTTTTTTATCTAAGACAATTATTTTGGCCAAGAACGCCTTCGTATTACTGTTTTCTAGTTCCGTTATGCTCACGAATAAACCCTTAAGAGGCGAGTGTTGTAAAAATGTGTAATTACACTTTGATATTGCATATGTTTTGATTCTCACTAATTTGTTTCCAGACACACAGAAAAGCAATTAAATACTTTAAAAAATTAACGGCCATAAATTTGCACATAAATTATTTTCAGTAACGTAGTAACCAACGAGAGAAAAAGGGGTGTCTCATATCAAATATCAATTAACAACACGCAAAGAAAACAACGTTTAAAAATTACCGTTAGACTCGTCTACAGACTTTAAATTCAAACAGATACAACGATTTTATATACAATATTAAACGTAGATTGTAATATATGTATCTGTGATGCATATGTTGCAGTTCTTAATGTTTATTTAAATAGTTTAGTTTTTTTTCTCAGTATTTTTTTTTTTTTTGCTTTTATTATCTACTATATTTACTCTATGTACTGTAATTTGATTTGTAAACAATTTAATCGATTGTGGTCTTAGGTTGTGATATGTGACATTTCATAGAGCAATGGAGGAGTCTAGGTAGTGTTTTATGTGTATTATATCTGTGCATTAAGGTTTTTATCTAAGGAGGTAAGGAGAGTTTTTTTCTGGTTCGTGTGGTAACGTGACAAGGGAGTTCTCTCGGGAGGGCCGTTGAAGAGTTCCGGGAACGGGGACGTCTGGACCTGCAAGATGCTGTTGCCCTCAGTCAGACCGGAGAGCTGGGGCCTACCGACTACTCACGAGTTTTGGTGATGTAGAACCTTCACGTTGCTGTGGTAGGGCCAGCCAGCACCGCCAGTCATTGTTTCGAGGCTTGTTGGTTTTTCTTTTTTCCCGTAATGCTGCCGACTGGAAGTGCTGCAGTCTGGCTCTGCGACTGGGGTTACTTAGCATGCCAAGGGCGTAGGAGCTTCAGTCACATGGTTTTTCTTTATACTTAACGTAATATTGATTTATCAGTCCTCCTGGCTCCGTCGCCATCTTGTTGGATTACTACTATTGATTGTAAAGGTCATAACAAATTAAGATACCCACTTCCTGATGTACTATCATATAAACTATTAATTTCTGAATTCATTATGTAATTGCTCCTGATTATTTACTATTAAATATTGTGTGTGTCTAACCATAAGTTCTATCAGTTTCTTACTAGTGTTTGCTCCTTTAATGTATGGAAACTAATAGCAATTAGTTATCCTTGGCCGGCACGAACCTACACTACACTACACCATCTTGTTTCCCCTGAGAATTGTAAATCTAAACATTAGAGAGTGATCGCCCATACGCGGCGCCAGAGGTTCCCTAGTTGAAGTATTCCTGCATGAAGTAGAGCTGTACTGCTAGGAGAAACAAATTGTTTCTCGTTTGCTTGGCTTGGTTGCTCCTGTTGTGTAGTTTTTTCGTACACTGAGACACGAAATGGCGGACAGAAAAACTGTAGAAAAACACGTCGAGGAGACCATAGAGGAAGTAATTGCGGAGTACACTGCGGACAGCGATTCGTTTTCACGTATTAACACAGTCACAGAGCATGATAACTTACCAGAAACAGGAGGCATGGCAGAGGTTATGAAAATGCTGCAACAAATGCAGACCCAAATTGTGAAATCACAGGACATGATACGTGCAGAAATTCAAATTAGTCAGTTGGGGCTACAGACTCAATTTCAGGAAAATTTGCACACATTTCAGGAAAATTTGCACATTGAAATGCACACCCTTCAGGAAAATCAGAACTCGGTTCAAGCTAAAT